>VOQK01001878.1:17053-27790 GCA_015052645.1 Benitochromis conjunctus
CACCACCTGTGTGGCTGCTGCTGCTTATCAGTAAATGTGGAATGACTGTGCTCTGTTTTTTGTGGGTATTTCTATTCTAAGGGTTATAAAGATTACTGGTTTGCACATTTTCAAATAGTTAATGTATACCATTGTCTCCGAGGTAAATCAATGAATGTGAAACAAAAATTACTCTAATCGTTTTTCTTTCTTTTCTTTTTTTTAATATATGCATCCAGGTGGTATGTTCCTGGCCACGGGAAGCACAGACCACATCATCAGGGTATACTACTTTGGGTCAGGCCAACCAGAAAAGATCTCTGAGCTTGAGTCCCATACGGTGAGTCAGCGTAGAGCCACTTTATTTATTATTTACTTATTACAAAAACAGCCTTAATCCTAGTGCACTGTGTTGGCTTATTGAGCAAGTTTAAGATTTTACATAGTTTTCTGTGAACATTACTAAAAATGATCAAATAGCTGTAGTTCTATAGCTATGCAGTTTTCTTACTGTTTCTGAAATAGTTTTGATTTTATTTCCTCTTGATTATTCATTTGATTTATTTTTACAATAAAAGCAAAAAACATGCTGCCTTCTGAATTATATATATTAACATATATTATATTACTTGCTCAGGAGCATCTGAAGCAGACCTTTATTAGTCTTCCTTATTTTCTGTCCTTTATATACTGTTCCAATAACAGATGTTTCAAAGAACAAATGCAACATCTGCACAAACAGTTCTCATTTTCGGACAGTTTTTCCAGTCTTGTGTCTGTGTGATCTCAGCAAGAGTGGATATGGTTATCCCAGACACACTGCTCTGATTATGAACAACCAGCTGCTGATCAGACCTTCAGTTTGTGACGAGAGCCAAAGAGGGGGAAGTTAGAGGATAAATAAAAAAATAGGACCTAAAAAAAATCTCGATCTGGAAATGTGAAAAAATGCAAATCTACTTGTGTCGTAGTCGCCTTTAAAGGCGGATTTGAAACGGTTTGTCAGGAATGTTGTTCTTGTCCATGAAATGTGGAACTGAAACTGAAAATGTCTGAGATAAACTAGTTATTTGACATTAAGATACTTTTTTAATTTGCTGAAAATACAGTTTAACGGTAACTAAATAAGAAATAAGAAACAGGCTTGCGCTGACGTTTCGCTCTCATATTTTCCCACTTAGGACAAAGTTGACAGCATCCAATTTTCACATTGCAGTGACAGGTGAGTTTACACAGATTGCATTTCTATACGTGTGTGTTTGTGTGTGTGTGAGGTACATAGTTATTGCAGTTAATTCTTTTTTGTGCACCACTGTTGCTTTGTGAACCTCGGGGTGCTGTGATAAAACTCGATGATGTCAGCAGAAGCACCAGCTTTACTTAATGTCTAACACACACTCTTTGCGTGTGTCGCTCTCTCTCTCTCACAAACACACATTCAGACACACACTTGTGCTTGCACATGACATATTAAACTGTGTGTGCCTAGACGGAGTGCAGAAAAACAAGCTCAGCTGTAATTCCCCTGGGTTGCTGTAATCTAAGCAGGGAGGAAGGTGTAGACGGCGTATGCAAAGAGCGAGGGTGGTAGAGGTGGAGATCCGGGGGTACATGTAATTATTGTTGATGTGTGGAGACGGAGGGAACCATTTTACTGCAGGAAGCTGATCTCGAAGTAAGTGTTATGTTTTCATTCACATAAATGTGTGCGTGTGCGTGCGTGTTGTAGGTTTGTGAGCGGCAGCAGGGACGGTACGGCTCGAATCTGGCAGCTTCACCCTCAGGGCTGGAAGAGCATTCTGCTGGACATGCAGACCAAATTACCCGGGTATGTGTCTCTGCACTGCTGTCAAGGCCTGGCCTTCCCATTAGTGCTTTTGTGCTTGAAATAAAGACCTTGTGAGCTGGGATCATCCTGGAGGTGATCATGTCAGTTTGCATTTTAAAATAATCAATCAACTGCACTGAAGTCTTAGCGTTATATTATGTGATGACTTCTTCTCATGAAAAATGCAGCGTTTTGAAGTGTGTTTTTTTCAGAGTATTTACATGTGCTTTTATGTATTTAAAGTGCAGTGACCTACTGCATAATATAGAGAAGCTGCATGGTTAAGTTAAAGAAAAATCTCTTTCACACCTGTTGGATAACGTGTGACATGGTGATTGATAACCCGACTGCTCCTAGACAGAGTATAGATTTATTCACAGACGGTGCATGAATAGAGTACACTGACAGACTGTTTATGTCTTTGTTGCCTGAACAAACGCAACAAACGTAATGCAGCAATGAGGTCAACTAAAACAAACCCTAAAAAAGTCCTAAATGCCCTCAGCTCACCTCACTCTTTTATCAAAGAACCAGGGATTACGTTAAGTAACCCAACGTTACTTCAAGTATTTAATGGGGTTAAATCTATAACCATTGCTCCTACAATCAGGCTGTAAAATAAAGAAAGTCTGGGTCAGGGAATTGCAGCAAAAAGTGTTGGGATGTTTTGGATGTGTTGATTTTCACATCTTTCTTATGTAAACAGGAACAGCTGGGGTTGTGAATAATTATCTCAAGCTGGAGAAAGATAGCGTCTAACTGTCAGATTGGTCTGGCTCCTCATTAATGGTGTAAAAAGGGACGGAGGAAAATAGAATACACTCTTCAAAAGGAAGGGACAGTTGATTTTTTTTAAATCGTTTTTTTTTTTTTAAATCTTATAACTAATGTTGTTAGAAAAAGATGCATTTACTTTTTTGTTGCATCTACTTTTTTTTTTCAGTATTTTCATATTTGATACACAGTCATGGCCAAAACAGTTGGCAGTGGCACAGAGTTTGGTTTTCATGCAGTATGCTGCTTAGTTTTTGTTTTTAGATGATGTCTTCTATGTTTCTGTGACATAGTGAAGATGAACTTTTATTCGAAATAAATAAAAATTGGATTTTGTTGTGGGCAACGACGGTATGTCTGATTTTTATGTGTAAACTGAAAAGACCTTAGCTTTGGGCTTAAATCTTAGTCCTGAACGGCATCACTGTTTTCCCCCTCAGGAAGTACAACCCTCCGCCGCTGGAAGACAAGGTGACCAAGCTGAAGGTTACCATGGTGGCATGGGATCGCCATGACAGCACAGTGATAACGGCGGCCAACAATCTGACGCTGAAAGTGTGGAACTCCATCACTGGAAATCTGGTCCATGTCCTCATGGTATGTGGCGACTTGACAGTCGGACGCAAACAAAGATGCGTATCATAACATCGTAATACAGTGTTGTGTGTTATTCTCTAACAGCTCAGATCACTGTTGACTGGACCACAACGCACTGCCAATTAACACTGTGCACACATTCATGGCTGTCAGGTTAAACCCTCTTATTCACTTATCCACAGTGTTGCTGTTATTACAGATTTCCACTTTTTTGGGATGCTATGACTTTAAAAAAAACTGCAGACTCACAGCCTATTATGCACATGAGTAATATGGCTCAGCAGTTGCAGCGTAGGCTGTTTCTGGAATAAGTCGTCCATGTTGTGTTGTGAATTTTTGATCTGTTGTGTCCATTGAGTGTTGATATTTGCAGCGATGTGATGTTCTTTGACTCTGAATAGAACTGGCGGTGAGGCTAATCAGTTAGTTTTGTTCTGGTTCGCTGATATATACAGATGTGGCCAAATGTTTTGGCAGTGGTATCATGCCAAAATGTCATTTTTATTTATTTGCTAATAAGTTTTTTTGTCCTTCAGATTATTCATCACTATATCAGAGAAAGATGTGAAAACAATCTAAATAAAAACTGAAGTGGCAAAGTGCATGAGAGAAACCTTTTGGTTGTAACAGGTGGTTATTTAAGGTATTGTCTTCCTATTGGCTCCCGCTAACCTGCTAAAGATTATACTCAATTAACTCTTCTGTGTTGCCGTGTTGCTGTTAGGGTCATCTTAGGTTGCTGTTGTTTCACTGCTTTAGCTCTTAGCCTTGTTGTCATCATTTTTATTTTATCTTTTGATCAGAAACCTAGTCGCTAACACACCGTCAGAGTCTCCTTGGTGACGCAGTGATAAAACTGGAACATTTGATAGCTGCCTGAAAAACGGCGTATACACGAAAGCAAACAAAAAACAGATGAATATGAATTTGTTACTTGTTCACTTAAAAAGCATGTGGGTTTGCACACTTAACAGTGAGAGGAAAATATGCTCAACTGCGTGTGGGCTCAAGCATAAAAAGTCAGGTTTGGCTGTTGCGTCTCTCTTCTGATTTCTTAATCTAATCGTAGACGTTCGTGTTGTTGGTCGACAGGGTCACGAGGATGAAGTGTTCGTTCTGGAGCCGCATCCCTTTGATCCAAGAATCCTTTTCTCAGCGGGGCACGATGGGAACTGCATTGTGTGGGATCTGGCCAGAGGAGTGAAGATCCGCTCCTATTTCAACATGGTGAGCATCTCGTCCACAGAACTTCTCCTCGTCTGCGTGTCATTGCCTTTCACTCGCTTCGGTTTCATTCACAAGGATGCGCAAAGTGTCCACATCTCGATCTTCTCCCTGCACTTATTTTTTTTAACTGTATTTTCTCTGGCCTGCATAGATGTGTGGTTTTTATTAGGTATATTTCTTCTTCCTTTCCCATTCCTCTCCTCGTGTCACACTTTATTTCACGTTCTTTCCCTTTCACCTGCTGGTGACTTTCTCCCACCTCTATGCTTTCACTTTCTCTCTCTCTGTGCTTTCTTTACTGTTCTCACCTCCATTCGTCTCTTTGTGGCTCTGCCATCAAAATGAAGCTCATATGCCACTCTTAAAAATTTATCTAGTGCTTTAATTACTGTAGTATTTCCTGCTTCCTGCTTCTATGGTAACCAAGGATGGCATTAATCACATTCCCAGAACATGTGAGTCACTTAGTGAGCTGGTCATTTGGCCAAATCTTGGTGTTGGTCATAGACAGTGAATAGTGTTGCTTAACAACACAAAGTGTTTGTGGGTGTGAAAAGGCCCAAGTTTCAGGCTGAAACTTACTGTGAGACTTGAATAGCGTCCTCTTGTCAGGGTTTATCCTAGCTTTGAATGGGTCTTTTGGGTGGAGGAATGCATATGCACAACAATAGGGATTGTAGATACATGGACAGTAAAGGAGTAAGTCAAAAATGTCCAGCACTAACCTAAAAAAATGCCTTGAAAAATAATTTTACTACAGCACTGTAAGGAGGAAGCAGATTTTTAATTGGGTCCGATCAAACCTTGAAAACCTCCCTGTGGACAGAAAAAAAACACAAAAGAGGGTTGCAGAGTAAAGGTGAATGTAGAGTAAGATTAGCACAAGTAGAAAGGACACACAGGCAGGGAACTGCATAATCCTTAATTATCTTACACTGGGCCTTAGTGCACCCCCTCACTTCATCCTCTGCCTGCAACAAGCCCTGTTAACTCCCTCCTCCCTCTGCTTTTAAGACGTCTTGCTATTAATTGGCTGCCCCTCTTAAGCAGAAAATTTGAACAGCAGGTGGGAGTGGCTTACTGTCAGAGCTGAGTGCCTGAGACGACCCTTTTTAGAGATCAGCTCCCGTTGACTTCATACAGAGCCAATGACGTAAATAACGTGGCTTTTAGAGCTTTCTGAACCCTGAAGATAGGTCCAGCCTCTGGAAAGTATGTTCAGTTTTAAACTCACTGACCACAAATTACTGCATCATAGTGGGGTGGCATGGAGGTGATCAGCTTGGGCACTGCTGAGGTGTTGTTGAATCCCTGGTTGCTGTGATAAGGGCCTTCAGGTCGTCTGTATTTTTTGGGTTGGGTGTTTCTGTTCTCTTGATAATACCACATAGACTCTGTCTGGGGTTCAGATGAGGTGTGCTGACTGACCAGCAAGACACAGTAATGACATTGTAATAACATAGTGAGCAAATCCTTTGGTAGTAGTTTGACTGTGGGGTAAGGAGCTCTCCCTCCACATAAAGCTTGTGAGTGGGTGTAAACATGAAATGGTCTAAAATCTCCTGGTAGACACCTGCGCTGTCTTTGGACTTGATAAAACAAATTTCACTGACCAGCAGAGGACACAGCCCACTCACAGACCCCAGAAACAAGGTCCCCTTTAAACCCCACGATCCATCTAAAGGCTGCTGTTGTGGCCCATTCCTTCTGCACGGTCTCTCTGAATGATGTCACTAGTGCAGGTCGGCAGAGGCTATTTACAGGATGCCCTGGTTTCATTTTTAAGCTTGAATTCTTTTGAATCGGTATTTCTACTGTAGCAAAATTATGCTAATTTCCAACAACTCTGTCATCCAGTTGGGCAAAAACACATGCAAGGTGTATAAAACTGAGCTTAGTAGTCTGTGTGCTGTTTGAGTTCGGCACTTTTGCATGAATGAGAAGTGTGAGAAGCTATAAAGGCGTCTTTCCATCTTGTAGTTGAATGGAGCCTTTGTGAGAATGAAGGAAAACCCTCAGATCAAACCAAAAGCAGCAGCTGGCTGACGGTCAGAGCAGTCAGGGGGTTTTCGCTGATTTCCTGTTGAAGAAGTTTTGCTTTCTGCAGGTGGCCTCCTTTTGGGGAATAGTTCATGTCGGTTTGCATAAACAGGCTACTGTTGTGCTACAATCTGTTTGATGTTTATTCTTTGCGTGCATATTTCTTTCTGGTCAATTCTGCTGGCATGTTGACAAGACTTTAATAGTGGATTGTGCCCATGCAGTGCAATAGCTACAGTGCAGTTTTAAGATTTCCCTTCAACTCTGTCTCACCCTTGGTAGATTGAGGGCCAAGGGCACGGAGCGCTCTTTGACTGCAAATGCAGTCCAGATGGGCAGCACTTTGCGGCCACTGATTCCCACGGTCACCTGCTCATCTTTGGCTTCGGCTCCAGCAGCAAGTATGACAAGGTAAACCGACCTGCAATATTTATGCACATACACGACAACTCATCGCATGTTATTAGTAATAACAACAGCGCTGTACCCTCTCAACCTCAAACCTGTTTCAGATAGCAGATCAGATGTTCTTCCATACCGACTACCGGCCACTGATCCGGGATGCCAATAACTACGTGCTGGACGAACAAACTCAGCAAGCTCCACACTTAATGCCCCCTCCCTTTCTGGTAGATGTGGATGGGAATCCACATCCACCAAGATACCAGCGGCTGGTGCCCGGAAGGGAGGGCTGCAGGGATGAGCAGCTGATTCCTCAGATGGGGGTCACTTCCTCAGGTATTCAGGCTGAAAACAGACCTCCTTCTTTGAAGTTCTGCTTGTGCGCTTCAGATATTTGCCTGGAGGTGATGCTGTCTTCTGTCTTATCAGAGGCCATCTGTCAGCTAATCAAGGACACTTTGGTCAGGCTGAACACGCTGCTGTCATAGCCTGACAATAATCTTATCTGTGTTTAGATGGGCTCAATGTGAGGCTTTTATTGAAACTACAGTAGCAATGGCAATTAAGATTAGAGTTCATATGGCTGTTTGCCGGGATATAAACAGAAGCAATCAGCAGTTAATGAAATGTGTTAGTAAGGCACAGCAGAGATAGTTAAGTTATTAGGCACCAGTTGTATTCGTCATGGCTCTAACAATGGTTGGATTTGAGCTCATTTTTTAAGTCTCTGTCTCACTTTTGCTCTACTCCTGGCAGGCCTGAATCAAGTGGTGAGTGAACAGGCGGTGGATGGTCCCAGTCCTCTGGACACCATGATTCAGAGGCTGCAGCAGGAACAGGACCAAAGACTGGGAACCAATGACGTCTCTGCTGCAAACACCAGGGCCAGCAGAGGTAGGAGCAGTCATGACATTAAAGCCATGCTAACTGTTTATTCTGATCCACCCAAATTTATTTTGTTCTCATTTTCCTGGATTTCAGTCATCTGTCCATAACAGCACTAATATGTCGGAGCATCATCTTACACCTAAAGCAGACGCGTTTTCTGTGATTGGTTAATTCGTAGAATTAACAGCATATGTATTACAGTCACAATTTATGTTTTCTCAGACCTTTAGGTTGACAACATGATTCGTGGATCGTGAAGAGGTTTTTTTTTATTCAATGAAACCTGCAGCATGCATAATTTGCAACAACTGCAATTATGTAAATAAGTGTCTCAGTGGGATTTTAAACAGGAAATGTAATAAAACTCCCCCGATTCAAAGAGTGAATGCAGGGAGCCTGTTTTCACAGAGCACACTGTGAGTAGGTAATGTGTGTTTGTGGGATATGATTTATTTATTTATTTTTGGTCAATTAATTCTTGGAGTGATGAGTACAGAAGATCAGAACTGTTTGTATCCTCAGCTCTGGTGCTCCATGGTAGCACATGAAAATGGAGTGTGAGCCAACTGCATTATGAAAGAACGCTTTTTAAAAAATGCCTTATTGATTCCATCAGTCGGTCGCTTTATCGCTGATATCTGTAAGCAGATATCTGCATGTGAATATGGAGACATCTGTAGACAAAGATAAAAAATGTGTGGTGTCAGTTTTATTGACCAGTGACATCAGGCATGAGTACATGCTGCTAAACGACCAGCGTGGAGACAAAAAAAATCCATTGTTCAGTCTCAAAACCATCATCTGAAGACAATTAAGCTTTTTACTAGCTGCATTAAATGTATTTGCATTCTTAAGCAGTGACTGGTGGATGAAACAGGAAGTCTTAGCCTGGATATCTGCTGGCTACATCTGTGTATTGTCTTCACAGTCAGCAGATTAGCTGATGGGTTCCTAAAATACTAAATAACCGACCCTCTACTATTTGAAGTCCCGTTTTTAGAAAATATTTTTAAAACTCCTCTTTCTTACCTATGCAAGCCGGTTGTTTTGAGTCCTTGGTGATTAATCGATTAATCACGGGACATAAAATAAATTAAAAGTTGTTCCTTTTTTTAAAAATAATTTAAATAAGAAATACTTTGAGTTTTAAACTTTTGGTTGTGCAAGAACACTGCAGTTAATTCTCTGGGTTTTATGTAATCACTGTGAGTTTCTTTTTTTTTTTATTCAGAAGCTCAGGTTTAATTATTATTACTGATAATTCAAATAATTTCTAGTTACGGGCTTTTTCCAATTTATTTTTCATTACCTTTTCGTTTTATATCACAGTTTTCTACTATGATGCGCTGAAGTGTACCATAGCATATGTCACACCTTAGCAGAAGGTCTACTGGAAATAATTCGGAGATTTTGCTAGCGGTCTCATCATTTATTTAGTGCTGTGCAACAGTTCCCCATCAGTTTAAGTGAAACCCTATCTCTCCTCCCCCACCCCCTCAGGATCTGTGGGATCCCCCACGGAGGTGCACTCCCCGCCCAACGTGGGTCTTCGGCGCAGCGGGCAGATCGAGGGAGTCCGCCAGATGCACAGCAATGCCCCTCGCAGCCAAATGGCCACAGAGGGAGATCTGGTAGCCTGGAGCCGCAGGGTGCTGGTCCCTGAGCTCGAAGAAGCCTCTGTCAGGTAACTCCTGATACAGACATGTACACAAACACATTCTCTCGCCTAAATATGATGAAACTCATGATCTGTGTGTGTGCAGGAGACAAGTGAACTGGCGTGAAGCTAAAGGAGAGGAAGAAATCAATATTTATCAGTCTGAAAGGAGAAGACGTACTCTCCACTCTCTCCCCAAGGAGAGCAGGGTGAGTTCGTGAGCTGTTTGACGAGATTGTGGCTGTTTTATTATTATTATTTTTGTAATTTCTTAATCAGAAATGTGCATTTCTTAAAGACTTTGGTTACACTCACCTCCCTGTTCTTTGCTTTTCCAGGTTCATCCGACATCAGAGTGTGTGGTAGATGAAGGGAGGAGGAGCCAAGGTAACCATGGCTATCAAACCCGCGCTGCCATGGAAGAGACAAGCCGGCAGAGTGCTGAGGCTGCTGATGAGGATGAGAGCACCTCAGAGGTACATATTCATACTGCATTGTTATGAATTTAGTGAATAGTTTTAAGCATTGATGTTCTGAGGATTTGATATTTTATAATAATGATTTTTGTCATTCCTTGTCTTTTTTTTGTCCATTTGTTTTTGTGTCCTAACACAACTTTTTATGTGTTTTCAGGGAGAGGTGGAGGTCCGGCAAATCAACGGGCACTCCTCAGAGGAGGAGAAGGATGATGAGGAAAAGGAGCCCTGGCCAGATGAGCACAGTAGTTCGAGGTAACATACACCGAGCGTATCTCCAGTTTATCCCGACGATGCGTTCACACACTAAATGCAAATGAGAACGCAGCACGAGCAGACGCCGCACATCTGTGTGTTTAATCTCGGCCCTGTGATGTATTTGCAGCGATTACTCCAGCGATTATTCGGACTGGACAGCGGATGCTGGCATCAACCTTGAGCCGCCCAAAAAGAGCGTTAAAGTGAAGAAGAAAAGCAGCGGCTCAGAGGAGGACGGGGAGAAGAAGAGGGAGGGGAAGAAGGAAAGGAAGAAAGACAAAGCAGACAAAGATGGCGCATTACCAAAGAAGAAGAAGCCAAAGGAGAAGAGGAAGGTTTGTTATCAGTAATGAACTGCATTTTCCTGCTCGTAAGTTATTTGAAGCTGACGAATGAACTAACTTAATTCAGTCAGGCCTTTTGCTTAACGTGTGCTTATAAGTACTGTACGTGTCATATTTATTCTGCTGTGCGTCTTTCAGAGGACGCAGTTTCAGGAGCAAGGGCTAACTCTGGAGGAATGGCTTCCCTCTGCCTGGATCACAGACACGGTCCCCCGGAGATGTCCTTACATACCCCAGATGGGCGACGAGGTACACGCCCACCGGCTG
>VOQK01001881.1:0-13841 GCA_015052645.1 Benitochromis conjunctus
ACAGAATTTGTGTGTGTATGTTGGATCATACTTCTATAAATGCTCTGGCATTTTGCTAAATGCTCTTTCAGTATTTCAAGCACATTTTCACTTGAATTGTACAATTTAGTCATGTTATCGCAGATTCAACACAAGGAAGTGCTTTAAAAAATGGCCACAGGGCCTTGATAAAATTGCTTCTGCTATCGTAGTCCTACACTGCCCTCCAGTGGCTGACGGCAGACGTCTTTCCAGCATTCCAGGCCAGTGGAAAACAGAAACTCCCTCTGACTCACAGCCAAGGCCATGGTTGAGTGAAAACACCCCTGACACTCACACAAAGGACTACTAGACTCAGTGGAAAAACTGACATAGAAGTGACAAAGTCAGAGAGCAAGAACAAAGAAAACAGAGAGAAGTTAAAAACTTTCTTGCTGCTATTTTTACTGCGATGAAGATGCTTTTGGACTTCAAAGAATATTCCAGAGAAGAAATGCATATGTATTATAGAAATGAGATAGCAAGCTAGCTATAATCATCTATAATAGCTATAATCATCTGAAACAGATTTTTCCCATAAAAAACAGATTAGCAGTCACCTGGCATACAGCTGAATGCACAGGTAAGAGCACATGTTGTAGAAACACATTGTACTCTTTGTCAGACAGACATCAGTTTTTACTGCCTAACTGTATTCTCTCCTATCTGGACTTATGGGGAAAGTAAAATGCACCAGATATCGCTTATTTTGCCCTTATTACAATCTGCTAGACTGATGCTTCGCTACACCCAGCAGGTTTCTGCTGGAGACATGTACATACTTGTATGGATCACAGGTGCTTTCCAGCTGGTCTCTTCTGGATCACTTCAAAATACAACACCTTGGTTTATCTGGAAGATTCAAATTTCCAAAAGCAGAAGACTCAGTTAGCTTAAGCATAAATGCATACCACTCAATATTTGCAAATCATAAGCCTAACCACACATTTTCAAAAGCTGAACTGAATATAAGGTAAACATATTCTGCATAGTTGGGATGTGTGGAGAAAGCCGCATTACCAAAGCATCAGTGCAGCCAAAACCACTCAACCCACAACATGTCTCACATTTACTCAACCAAATGATGGCCCCTGACAGTATCCTGCCTATTAGACAGGCTTCATCAGTTTGACATACCTCAGTTCTGTCACTTCAGTACAAGGTGCTCTCTGAGTGAGGTGATAATCTATTGCTTTCCCTCTGTTACCTATTTGTGGACTCAAAGACTCGTAACCCTACCACTGGGAATAGCACACTTGTAAGTGAAAATGTGAGTGGGATGGTATTTTCCATAAATCTTCAGTTTGCAGGTTGGGTTGACGGTGGGGAGTTACTAGATCATCGATGGATAGCGCTCACTAACATGATCGGGTTTTTCTGTCACCATATAGAGTCTGCTTCTCTCGACAAGGATATGGCAGGGTGTTAGATTTTGTAAGCATGTAGGGACATATCCGTTGCCTGGGGTAAAATAGAGGACATAGTTTCTAGCTGTGACAGCTGCGGCAGCTTAGCAACAGCGGTGCTTGGTAGTGCTATAGAAAGTTGGCAGGAATCTCGGGGGTATTTCCAGTTTGAGTGACAGCTTGGCACAAAAAAATTGAAATGGAGATATGACAAGACCTTTAGCTCATTTCCTATGTGGAAAAGAGCTGGTCTAATGTTATAATTATGGTTATTGCACAGGATGCTCATTGTGGAGTCTGCTTCCATCTATGGAACACTTGTGAAACAAGTATCATGAACTTCTCATATATCGACCTTATATCATGGTGTTTATATACTGTTTTATTTTATACATACCAATTTACTAATTATATATAATGCAATTTTAGGTTCATATAGAGATGTAACCTCAAAGTATAAAAAATGTTTTAATTGATTTATATTCATCTATAAATATAAGAAACACACAGCATGCGGGTGTACAAACGCAACAATCTATGGTGGCTAAGCTGCCGTGACATAAAACAAACATTTTGAGATGTTTTATTGGTTTAGTAAATTTGAATGACATTGTAAGCAGTGGATTGCCTTCATAATTTGGACAGCTCAAAAGCATAAAACTCAAATCAGACAACAGCTTAAAAATAAAATAAATAAAAGTCTTTTTCTTCCTTTAGCATTCACACTTGACTCATAAAGTAATCGTCTAAACCTGCAATCACACAAGAATAACTGTCGCTAGGTACGGTAAATTATACTGAGCCTGTTTGTAAGCACGATGCATTGTTTATCCAGCGGCCATGACATACAAACTCCAGCAAATCAGTGAATCTGTACTTTTAAAATTCTGTGTAATGCAGTTCCAGACAGTGCCTTTATTGTTTTGAAATGGCATTACTGGCAAAAATGTTTGTGGGTATTATAGAGTTTGTACCGTTGCCAGTGTAAAAATGTGATGTATTTTTAAGAACAACAAAAGAAGGGTAAGAAAAAGAAGAAAAAATCTGCAGGGAATGGAAAGGAAATGCTGTTGAGAAACACTAGAAACCAGCCTGAAAACAGTTAATAAAAATAAAAGCATGAAAGCTGATGATGAGATAGGATTAGACAATGAGTGAATGAGGCCCATAGCTTGACCTTAGCTGACCCTGAGATGGTT
Source organism: Benitochromis conjunctus (assembly GCA_015052645.1). Taxonomy (NCBI): domain Eukaryota; kingdom Metazoa; phylum Chordata; class Actinopteri; order Cichliformes; family Cichlidae; genus Benitochromis; species Benitochromis conjunctus. Next base: position 2,624 of record VOQK01001881.1, read on the forward strand.
TGAGGGTGCGCGAAAGAGCAAGAGGTTAATTTATCCAGAGAAAAATGTATAGGTACCCTGCTATTTGTTTGACTGCTGCCTGGCTGCTCCCTTGCACACTTCTAATCTGTAGCTGATTGAAGTCTGCCTAAGCTAGCTTTAGCTCAAAAAGCTCAAAAGCCTGCAAAACATTATCCACAAGTGGGACGGTGGGTTCAGCTCCGTGTCATTCAGGTAAGAAACTAAAAAGTAGAATAAAAATATGTGTCTCTTCATTTGAAAGTAACTGAACCTGAAGAGAATTTATCAGAAACTTTGTTCTGAAGTGCACTCAAAAATATTCCAGTGCTTCTTCCTCTCCCTGCATAAACCCATCACTTAGTCAACACAAATAGCAACCTCAGGCCTGATTTTATGCCTGTTATTCCTTAGAATATTTTCTCTTTTATGTTTAGTGGTTTTAATTGGCTAGCTTGAATTTTTATTTTAACCTGGAAAGGAGTCCACACAAGACTGTCGGTGATCAAATTTTGCTCTTTCATTAGTGGCCAAACACTTTATTTCAGACTTTGTATGCAAAATTCACTCATGGTTGCATCGAGGTTTTAGTCATATAAAACTTAAGCATAAATTTTCCTTCACAGTTAAAAACTTCATTTTTGATCTTGTGTTGTGGAAAAAAAAACTGTCTTTGCGTGTTAACAGAAGTCTATATTTTATCTTGTTACAGCTGCCAAGTCATGCAAAGGACAGAGTAAGACAATGGGCATGCCCTAGATGTGATTGTTTTTCACAATAAGTAAAGTGGCTCACATTCAGCTCACGTTCAAGAAGTCCATTAAACTGTAATTTATTGATTGCGTCAGAATCTGATGGGAAAACAAATTGTGACATTTGACAGAAGCTTCAAGCACAGGTGTGAACTTTGCGATGTTTTCTTGTCTAAATTTAACCATTAGCTAAACTTTTCATGTGGTGAATGTGTGAAAATAACACTTCTGTTTTGTTCTGTTGCCACACTATCCAATTAGTGGTCAAGAGAAGAAATTTTTTCCGCCACCTTATAGTTCATGCTGGTTGTGTGCGATGATGCTGATGAGTGTACACTGGTGGCTCAAAGTATGTGACCCATAACAAGTGTGTTTTGTTCCAGGAAAAGTGTTTGTCAGTTAACATAAAGTGCAGATATGACTGACTTTGAAAAGCCCGTTGTTTGTTTCCTGTCCTCCTCTAAAGGCAAAAACGGATCTTGTGGAATTGTAAGTCCAGTAATTATGGACACATGCAGTGACAAACAAAGCTAGTGGAGAAACAGCCATGCTGACACAAAACTTACTGGCAGTACTGACACAGTGGCGTCAGCCTGAAACTTATTAATGGATTTATAGCATGAGGGAGTTTATTTTTTATTTGTGACTATTCGTTTCTGTAAAACTTTATTAGTCTATTAAAACTGTGTGTTTTCTTCTTTGGTTAGACACAGGCGCAAGCTGAAGTTAAAAGACAAGCCTTTTAGGAACACTGATTTTAGAAAAGACGTCTAATACCGTAACAAAATGTGTTTGTATTATGCTTGTATTTTTGAACACTTAAAGCACATAAGATAAGATTTATAAAGAGATTTTGTCACATTTGGATCGAGCCACTGTAGCATTTTCCACATTTTTAAGTCTTTGTGGTAAGCTCAGAAAACCAGCTGTCGGTGGTAACTTTGGAATTTCTCCATGAATCTCCTCATCTAGCTGGATAAGACACTGAAAATTCCAAAGTATTGCTTTAATCTTAACCCTGTCTTTATTTTTCCAAGGTTTTGATGGTGCCTGCCATGTTTCTGTACGTAGGTGTGCGTGTAAAATGTCAGCACAATATGTCAGCCTACGCTGCATATCTCTGGAATTTGTCTCATAGTGGTCCAAACGACTGCTAACTGTTATTAATCAGTTAGGGAGCAATGTAAACTCAGTGACAGCGACAGATGGATTAACGGGAGGTTTGGACACAAATTACCGGCAGAGTCTTTTAGAGCAGTCAGTGTGATATAGAGCAGGTTAACAGGTTAACTGATACTTCTCCCACAATGAACAACACATCTGGAAAAAACACTAGCGTTCCAACTCACACTTTGGGTCACTTCTGACAGTGACTAATATGCACAACTTGTCACTGTGTTTGTTGATTGGGTGCAACTGAAGCACAGTGAACCTGATAGTGCTGAAGGTTCACCTCCCACCTAGTCCCCTTTGATAAGTAAAGCCCGAATTTAGACAAAGGGTGAGGCGTTGATTTGAAGAGCGCCTGGTATTTATAGGAAACAGCTAACACAGCTAGCAGCTAACAGTTATTTAGTAGAGGAAACAGGCCAGCCCGAAGATACACACATAGTATGACTCACATGTGCATGTGGCATTTGGCCTTAATTAATTTGTTTTCAGTTTTTTGTCTTTGTATATCAAACAACACTGGTTGTGCAATTAAAGGAGGGGTTTAAACATAAGAGTTGTCTTTTACTGGCCACTGACAAAAACTCCATGAGGACGGTTTTCAGGAACTCAGACAGTCAGAAAGTGCTTCTTCTTCGTAGCAACACATGGTGGTCCTGCCCTGCAGCAAGCCTGCGATTACTGATTCAATTAAGGTGTCCCTATTCATATTTCATAAACACTGGGGTTCATGGATAGATGTCCACGCTCATACACACCAAGGAGCAACAATTTTATGCTGCGGGGTTTTCTTTGAGCAAAGCATCTTGTGCGTTTTGATGCAGTGCACGACACTGCCCCGCTGCTTTTCCGCGCATCCCCCTCTGTTTTCGTTTTGCTGCTGACGGAAATGTGTCTGCCATTTCTGCATGTGCTTAAATCACCCACCAGTGAGGTAGAAAAAACAGCAGTAAGTACATGTTGAAGGCAGATGTTTAGTCTGTGCCTCTTACCATTATTATTATATGTATCTGTCAGCCAAAAGCAATCATGGTTAAACATATTTAAAACCAATGGTCAAGACAGAGAGTATTAAAGAATGTTTTTTCCGCAAGCGGCCTGATTTAGCCTTGTTTTAAACTTGGAGTCATTTAACTCTACGATGCATTAAACTTTGACTCCACATGTGGACAGGCCTTTTAGTCTTGGTCACATGTACAAACCCATGTAAACAACGCATATGCATTCACAAAAACTGACCCTCACCCCCTCACCTGTAGGTTATGTTGATGGTTACCATGATGATGGATGGGAATTCAAAAGAGACCAGATGGCAACTTCCACATATCACTCCAGAGGCGTAACCCATTCCTCCTCTTCACAGTCTGTGACCGCAGACCACTGACTTGGTCTGTATTTCCCATTACTATAACTATAACAAAGAAATATGTCCTGAAAGCTGAATCACAGGGAGCGAGAAAATAGTGGCCACATAGCATTTTTGATAACTGTTTTGTAACCACCTGAGGTTGGACACATTGTGGTCTTTGGCACTAACTTTGGCAAAGGGCGAATGCATTTACTATACTTTGGTGCCATAGACACCCGTGGAAGATGTGCGCCCACATAGGGCCTCAGCTGACATTTGACAGCACACGGTTGGAGAGATGCTGAGAACTAATGGCCTGTGACAGAGTATATACAGACTTATTTCCACTTATCTCAAGACTTTAGGTTAAAAGTGGTTCCAAGTATAAATTCATATGCGTGAAGGTGTGCACAGTAGGTCTTATACTGTAATACTAACACTCAGCAGACACAGCTAAGCCAACCATAACACCCCGGCTTCCCGGTCAGAAAGCGCCCCTGCTTGTCTCTCCTTCTTGGTTCATTTCTCCATGTTACTCCCTGTCTCTGTATGATATCACACACAGTGAAACTTCAGTTCTCTGACGAAATCCAAAAAGTGCATTTGTGCGTCGTGCAAAGATTACTCACTCAAGTTATATCATATAGTGTAATGACTGCTGGAGGAAACGAGTACTGATACATGCCTTCAGATTCTAAGTATGTCTTACTGGCCATATGATAACCACCTGTGTAAACGCTTGGAGTGCATCATGGCTCGAAAACACTGGATCCTCAGAGTGTTGCTTCTGTTGCTACGGAAGAGCAGAGACATGACCTCTCTGCTCTCCAGGTGGTCAGTAGTAGACATACACATAGGCACAGTTTCATGCATAAATGTATGTATCTATCCATGCATATTTACCTAGTGCTTGATTTTAATCTTTTTATTTCATTTTGTTTATCTTAAATTATGACACAGTGCAGTTCAGTGCGCATTGCCGTAGAATACTTGAAGAGACAAAAAATGGAGAGTTTGCATGTGTAATTTAGGAGAGCAGCAGGAGTGCATGTCAATCTCTGCAGGTCAAACAGGAGGTGAGAGAGGCTCCTGTTGAACAGGGTGCATATTGACACAGCATTATCATGAATGAAAATATTTTCTGTGTTCAGTGGGCATGAAAGGTAAGCCACCAGACATTTTGACATGGCCTGTTCAAACAAACATTAGACACCGGTACTCAATCAAAAACACATTCACCCTCTCAGGCTTCTAAACCAGCAGCTAGGAAGGAAGACGGCATTTAGTGATGTGAAAACAGGTAAAAAAAAAAATGTGACCATGAATGTTGCCATCCTTGCAATCTGATGCATTCACAGACTGCAGACATTGCAGAGCAAATATCTCTGCAGTGCACTACATACTGAATAAAAAATTCAGGTATTGGTGGAATCCCAGGGACACGTGTAAGAGGACAGAATTTCAATGGAGCTGGTAAGAAAGTAGCTGCTGTAGGGGTGCTGCTTTGGAGGGCCCTCGGCGAAAAGCTACCAGTGAAACTGGATTTATACAAATAGCAACATCGAGGGATGAAATGAAACACACAAATCAAGAAGGGAAGCAGGGACACACTGAATGAGGATACAAAAAATAAAAAAGGAGTGCAGACAGAGGTTATTTGAGCTTTTATTGTTTCTGGATTGAGGCATATTCCTGACTGATTACTGCTGTTAGACGGTGTAGAGGAATTAGAGACCCATTCAGTCAATGATGGGATAATATAAGCAAAAGAATGCATTGCCAGACTATCTACATTAGACTCTTTAAATGGCTATTAATCTTAGGCACTGGCTTAAGAGATCGGAAATGAAAATGTTCTGGAGAAGCTTTCATCTGGAGGCATAGCTAAAATATGTTCTTGCATTAATGCCTCGGTTCAAACTGATGAAACTCTGTGTCACAGTCTGACGGTGCCAGCTCCGGGAACTTTGACGATGAACAGTTGTCTCACTCGCAACAACAGATGAGAGTCTATAATTGCACCAGGCAATGAAATAACAGAGATAGTATATGTTACAAGACCTCCATATACATACAAAGTCCTTCTGTTCTGCAGGGAACAGGTGCAACGTGGGAGTGTAGTCATGATATCCTAGGGTGGTGAAGGGGCGTGGGGTTGCTGGTGCAGCTGCCACGTACAACCTAATGCAATCATTTCTGTGACTGCATATCTTTTAATTGCTATTTGTTGATGAGAACGTTTTTATAGAATCTGTAATGTTAACACCACTGAATGTGTTGTTTTCAAGCGTGCTTTCTAATTATTAAGTCACATTTGTTTGTTTTGCACTCCCCCTTTTTTTTTTGCTGTTAATTGAATCGGGGATCTCAATTATGAATGAGTACTGTCACTGGGAAATGTTCTCATTAAATCCCTGCTTCACAGATTGAAAAGCAATGCAAAGCAGACACAGATCTGAGTATAACAAAACAATTTTTTTGTTTTTGTAGAGACTGATGGGTTGCTTGGGGTGCAAAGCATGGATCAGCATGACTTAATGTTGATGTCAACACAAAGCCATGAGAAAAAACAGAGAACAACAGATGCATTTCAGAGAGGTTCATAGCAGACAGATATAGTTCTGCTCCAGTGAATTGACGTCTATGTTATTTTCTTGAGGGGTATTTGCAAATTCAGTAGTGACTCCAATCTCTTTTTGCACTTATTTTTGTGTGTTTCAGTAAGTTTTTGTGTGTGTTTGCAAAACATGTTCAGTCAATCTTTTCTACAATGCTGACAAGACCTGGATACCTCAACTTAAACACTGTAACAGACACACAAGGGCTGCGGGAACCTGGGATAGTAACTAACTTTAGACAGACTACAGAAACAAAAGTCCTGCTAGGATAAATCAGAGAAGAAGGTGCAGCATAATCTAATAACACGGTTTTGAAGAACTGATGAGTTTAATGGATGGGGAGAAAGATATAAAGAAAGAGAGCCTGAGCAAGCGAGGAAAAGTCTTCATGAAAGGAAGGTTGTACATGAAAATCCATGGTAACAGTGGTAATGACTATCCACATGGAAACAAGCACAAAGAGGGAAATAATTGAAAATGAAAAGAAGTGCCAGTTAACCTTGGCTGTGGTCCATATTAATGCAGAAGGGGCTGGAGCAAAATGAAGGTAGTGAAGGAGTAAAGCAAGGGTAGAAAAGAAGTGGGGGTAGTCTGTAGAGTGACATTAGAGGAGGGGAGGTCTGCCTGGGAGACACGCTGCACTTAATCCAGCTGCCTGAGAGGGAAAAACAGATCCTGAGGCAGTTTAGAGGAAGGAGCAGGCAATTTGCAGCCCTTCTATTTGATACACACTCAGTCCATTTCCAACCACACACACAGGCTTTTACTCAAAAGCACCACACTGTGGCAGGTGGCCTCTGCCCAGATCAGTAGCTGTGGTAGAAACCATCTCAAGTGACTGACAGAGGTTTCAGCTGAGGTTTGGAGCCTCCCTGACTGAGCGTGAGCAGAGTTAGGAGCTAGAGCTTCACTTTCTTTCCTAGTGCAGAGAGACCGCACGTCAGGCACGAGGCTCTCCACTCCTCCCCTCTTCTACTCATCCTTTGCTTGGGCTCTCGTCCAGAGAATGACTGGCTCCAGTGGACCCAAGAGGAGGAACACAGACTGAAGACAGAGCACACCAGCTCCAGCTCCAGATCTGATGTCTGCCCGCCTAGTGGGATAGACTTATACACTGAGGTTTTACAAATTAGCATCTACACCTTTGTGGGATTCATAGATCTGATTTTTTTTTCTCTCTTCTTTTCATTCATCACATCAGAAAGAGTGGATCTAAGCTGTTCATACAGACAGGCAAAAAAAAAAACAGACGGACTGACATATGGACAGAGGACAGTGAGCACTGCGGCGTGAATGTAGCAAGTGGACTTCTCTTCTCCCTGGTTACTAAAACCAAACAAGGATAATACCCAAAGCACTACCCTGTCCACAGAGGTAGTGGGTGGATGCAGCTTTCAGTCGACTGCTATAGGGGAAAGCAGAGGCTATATAGAAGCTGCAGAGATACATTGAGCCAATTCACATTGTGTTGATCATTAGAAAATGGACTGCTACCTCCAAGCAAGCTCTTGCTGGATTGTTATATTAAAGACTGTATCTTACTGAACAGTATTTGCAGGACGCTACTGAGCAAACACCTGTGGGCAATTTCTTTTTTACGAAGACCTTGGTGGTTATGTTGAGACTCTGGACTTACATGGCTTCTAAATAAGCAAATGTAGAATGTGTATATCAATGATGACGGTAGAGTGCATACGGACTGTGTATCTCTCGCTGATGCTGCTGTATATTGCTCTGCTGGGCATGACACGCACAGCACACAGCATCTACCCGAGGATACGGCTCTCCAACAAAGGTAAGAAATATCTAGTGTGTGTTTCTTTTCATTTGTTTTGCCAAATATTTATGTTGCGTGCTTTAAAATGCCACCTGTGCTTCATTAATATAAAGACAATCACAGCCTTTTTATACAGCGCACTTTCAGTTAAAACTTGATTTTTCTGCACAGGTGTTTTACTGGAAATTGAAAGTGAGACAGGTATAACACAAAATCGTTGTCCATACTTTAATAGACCTCTGCTCTCTGCTAGTAGTCACTGCAGCATATTTGATAACGGCACTAAAAAATTTAATAGCTAACATTAGTTTTTATACACTTTTAAAGCATTATAGTTTCCTGCAGCAAATATGTATAAAAGTCATGCATAGGCAATAAAATGATGCACCAAACGCTCTGTGAATAAATAGTGAGGTTAAAGAAAGCACTATTCTTTGGAAGTGAGTACAAGATGCTGTTAGTTATCATTACCATGTAATGGCATGTTTACTGATGATTTATGTTTTAGCCTGGCACTGTGCACCGCTGGTTCAGGGAAGACTGAGCTCTGCTTTGACTTTGGGGAGTGCTCCGTTTTTTTTTCACCCACTCTTGATATTTAAGGAGCCCTCTTGTAGTGTAATGTTTTGGTGCCCCAGCCATGGTGGTTGAGAATCTACAATGTGGCTTTCTCTCATGCTATGGTGGTGGTGTGATGGAAACGTTGTTTATTTCTTTTTTGGGTGCACGGGAGTGTGCGTGCGTGCACGTGCCAGTTTACGTGTGCGTGGGAGTTTGCGATGCCCTGGTATGTGGACTGATTTTTGTGTATCTCTCAGACAATAATGAGGGTTTTATCTTTGCAGATAAAAACTCTTGAGTAAACACTGGCCTTTTCTCACAGTTTCTTTGATCTCTACAGCAACAGAAGGTGATGATTCCACATAAGCCTGTTAGTCATGGTTGAAAATAGGTGTGGAATTTGGATGGTCAATAACTCAAAAATACGTGTTTGGACTCAGCTATGAAAGCTGACAAGTCTGGTTCATCAGTAAGAGGGTGTGCTGTCTTATGATATCTACCGCATGCTTCATTTTTCTCATCTTTGCTCAGATAAATGCGTCAGCAATAGCACAATAATTTACAATGAAAAGTAAGGCAAAGTTCACGCCGACTCATTTGTTAGAAACTCACTACTGATATGCTTAGTCACAAAAAGCAGGTATTAATTATCATTGTTACTTTCGGTTTATTAATTGCCCGAGGGGCGAGCTGAGACACTGACTGACATACCACCTAGCACTCGCTCGCTCTCTCTCTCCTGATACATGCTCTGGCTAGCACAGGGGAGCTTGAAATGGCTGCAGTTGGATCCTATCATTATGGAATGAAAAACATCTAAGTCCTAATTTATGCCTCATGGGCTGTTCTGTCAGTGATTTTTTTTTGCACACGCCCTAAACTCACACATACGCATAAACAAAGAGAGACACATGTACAGGCGAAATCAATTCTGTAAATTCTTCACACGCTGACAATTTGAGTGCGGTTCAGGAAGGTGGAAAGAGATGAATGTGGTTTTACTAACCTACTCCTAGAAGTATGACCATATTATTATAACATTTGGTATCAAAGTAGGTTAGAAAAACTCAGAAAGTTTAATAATAGGAAAGAAAATATAATAATATCAGCAATGAAATGCTTGAATTCTGCTTCTGGTTACACGCGCAGATCAATGGTGTTGAATCAATAGAAAGCTCAATAAATGAACAGGTCAAGTTTTCAGAGTTTCTGAGATTGAATTCCTCTGGGACCATTACCATGTGTTTCAAAGATGGCATTACTGCCATACAGTATGGATCTCCCTGTGCTTTGATGTGAGCCACACTTTGCACATTTAATGGAAAAATTATTCACTATTTCTTTTTTGATCTTTTCCTAATGTTCTTTTCAAGACTTCTGGCCCAGTGAAGACTTCATTAAATGCATTTAATTCACTTTTATCCCTCTCGTTCTTTCATGCGCTTACACATCCAGTTAACTCCAAGCTGTTACCTAAATCACATGGTGTATCGAGTTACAAACATAGACTCTGTGCTGTTTGACCGTAATCTTCAGCTGCACAGATTTAAAAGACTTTAAAAATAACATAAAGATGTTAATGCAGCTCAGTTGCTTGGGCTTTTGCCCAATAAAACTCCCTAAATCTTGGACTATAGCACAGAGAAAGCTCCCTGCAGCGAGATATGCTGTCCATAAAACAAAAATAAAAATATACTGTTTGTTTTGAAAATTTTGGACACAGAGCCATGCAATTTGGATTTGCATCATTCAAGGTGCTTGGCAGCAGGGTTTTTTTTTTCAGCTCTCCAGGCCTGTGGAGTGAAATGAGCTCTTCATTTAGGATAGTCATCAATTTTGCTGCTAATGAAGCTGTTGCACAGCTAGCATGTCGACAGGTTGCAGGTAGGTGGTCAAACATTTTTATTTTGCTGCTTCCTCAGCACTGTCATCATACTTGGCCTACACTGCAGAGAGTTTGATGCAGCAGATTTCATCGTTTTCATCGTTCTAATGACCCAATCGGAAAATAAAAAGTCACACCCAGAAACTTGTGCATTCAATATATGAACAAATTGGGATAATAAATTCCTTGTTTAGCAAAGCTAAAACATAACTTTCTCCTGCCACATAATAGATACCTATCCAGAACTTCTGTAGCAATGTGCAGCTGAGGAAAAAAAGAAAAAAGAAAGAAAAATATTGACCATTTTAAAATAATTAAATTGACCAGGAATTTCCTCAGTCGTCTGCCAAGGACACATTTTCACTAAAGCTGTAAGCATTTAGTAACATAAATATTTTAATTCAGCGAGTCAATAAAGGTGGAAAAGCTGTTCTGGCAAGGTTAAAATCATACTGTATATGACTGCTGATATAAATAAACACATGCACTTTCTTTATTATGTCCAATTGGAAACTTTCAGAGAAAGAAAGTTAAAAAAAAAAAACAATTTATGAGCTGAATTTCATCATTTACTATTTCTTTTACATGTAAGCCAAACATACTTTTAATTAAAAAAGTTACACTGTAGGTATAGATACGTAACACTGGTTCAGAAACACAACGCCTGTGCTCAGCATTACCTTTCTTCAGTAGAAACTGTAAAACTGTGTGATTTGAGCAAAGGCAGCTGAGGTGCAAGCATCTGTGAACACAGGTAGCAATTACTCGTGTCCTTTGAAACTATAATTTTAGATGTGCCACTCCAGACAAGAAAAGGCTCTTTCTGTGTACTTTACAATCTTGAAATGATGAATATGTTGGTGACTTTCATCTGGGGCTAAGGTGGAAATCACCAGTGAGACTCTAGATGTGTTTGCCTCAAAAAGAAATGGGGATTTTTGCTTCTTGGTTTTTTCTACTTACATATAATATGTTAAGTGAGGAGTCCCATTATGTTTTTTCCCTCTGTGTGTGAAGAGGCCTATAATTAGCATTTACCACACTGGATCACGGCCACAGCACAAGTCATACTGTAGACCTTAAATCAAACAGCTAGAAAATTGAGGGAAT
>VOQK01001883.1:8323-22891 GCA_015052645.1 Benitochromis conjunctus
TCTTTTTATCTTCTAGTTTTTTTGTTTTTTTTTTTTTATATAACTACAGTGCCTGAGATACTCAAACTCCTCCACATGGGGCAATAACTCCTCCCTGACCTGGAGTGGCCACTCCACCCTTTTTTAGCTGAGGACCATGGCCTCATCCTTGGAGGTGCTGATTCTCATTCCCTCCACGCTGTACTGGTTCTTCATGGTGAAAAGAGAGCTGAGTGTAAAAGAAAAAATTAGATTTACCGGTTAATCCCTACCCTCGTCAAAAGTTATGAGCTGTGGGTAGCGATTGAAAGAACGAGATTGTGAATACAAGCGGTGGAAATTAGCTTTCTCTGAAGGGTGGCTGACCTCTTCCTTAGAGATAGAGGGAGGAGCTTGGCCATCCGGGAGGGGCTCAGAGTAGAGCTGCTACTCCTCGACATCGAAAGGAGCCAGTTGAGGTGGTTCGGGCATCTGTCAAGGGTGCCTCCTGGGTGAGATGGCCCTGTTCCACCAGGAGTAGGGCCCGGGGCAGGCCCAGGACACGCTGGAGAGATTATATTTCTCAGCTGGTCTGGGAGCACCCTGGTGTTCCCCCAGACAAGCTAGAGGAGGTGGCTGGGGAGAAGAAGGTCTGGCCTTCCTTGCTTAGGTTGCTGCTGGTCCGGAAAAGCTGAAGAAAATGGACGAATCGATGGATAATTACGGTCTAGTAAGGGACACTGGTACATCTTAGTATTACAGTTTTCCCAGCTTAACAAGTGGCACAGCCAGTAACTGTCAGTATTTCTGATTGATCAGTCCCAGACTTCGAGACAGAGCTGAATATAATGCTACTACTCCTAGCTGAATGAAAAGAGAATGAGCCTTGCACATCTGTTCCTCTTTCTCCCTTGTTCTTTGCTTTCCTTATTCCCCCTTGCAGTTTGTGGCGATAAGAATGCAGGGCGTAATTATAAGCAAGATTTAGAGTTTTTACATCAATAGCTCTGCTGGGTGGCATAAAAGCTAAACAGCAGCATGTTTTCTGCTTGATTAAAATTCCTTTGATTCTCACTTTTCAGACTTCTAATACATCAGTTCCACAAATGACTCTTTCTTATGCAAAAATGGGGCAACCTTCCAAACGTGCTCTAAAGAAATATATAATTCTTGTCGTGAATGGTATTTAGACTGTTAGGAAAATTAAAGATGCAGCATTATTATGTGATATATACAGCTAGGTCCATAAGCTTTTGAATAATCATGCTTTTTTTGTAATTTGGCCTTTGTGCATCACTACAGTGGATTTGAAATCAATTAATCATGATGTGATTGAAATTCACACTGTTCAGTTTTAATTCAAGGGATTTAACAAAAGTGTTACGTTTAAGGGACTACAGCCATTTTCATATAAATGTCATGGTTTGCTGTGTGGCAGGCTGGATGTAGGACCCAAATGCAGGACTCATAAACAGAGAAGTAAACTCAAAACTGCACCTTTAAAAAAAAAAAAACTTCACATCCAAATACAAAGGAAAACTAGAAACTCAAACAAAAACACTAGAAAACAAACCTGGAACTGAAAACTAGGAGTTGACTTGGAACACAGAGGGTATGACGCAACAACAACCAGGGGAAGACTGACGACTAAACTACACATGCAGGATAACGAGAGGACGGGGAACAGGAGGAAACACAGCTGGGACTAATCAGACATAATGAGACGATGGGCAGCAAAACTAGATACACTGACGTAGGACAAGGAGTATCAAAATAAAACAGGAAGCAAGAGACAAAAGCAGACTAGACAGAAAGGTGGAACATGATAGGCTTAAAACCAAGCACACATCACACGGAGACTAAGTGAGGAGAATAAGAAAACAGAACTAAACCTTCACTAGAAAACCAAAGAAACCAAAAAAAACATGAACAACAATTATCAAGGAACATCATTACAATGACTGAAACACCAATACAAGCTATTTTAGATGTTTTCTGGCAAACTCTACTGTCCACTGTAATCAGTGGTTTGCACCTTATTGTAAACCCTCTCTATTTACATTCATGAAGCCATGTTATGACTGTAGACTGTATCAGTGATATACCTACCTCGTTCTTAGTATTTTGTCTTGTCTGTGTCGTGATTTTATTGATCTATTCATTTATTTTTATTAATTAAGTAAAAAAATGTGCTTTCATACACCATTGGTATTGCTGAGCTAGCCAGTGCATTTCTTCTTTATAGGAGTCGCCAACAATCTCTTACATTCCTGACAAATGTTTTTTCAGCCTAATAAAGGCCTCCTTACGTTCATATCAATTTCAGTTCATATTGAGAATTCCAGTGAACGCTACCAAACACTGGTTCAAAACTTGGACTCAACCCCAGATTATTTATCAGCTTGACTTCTTATTAAATAATGAGGGAACAGACCTCACCGCCATAAAACTACTTGTTACTCAATGATCCAACTACTTTTGAGCCTCTTAAAATTGAGGACTGAGTGTCTGAAATAAAGTCCACTGTTACAGCAGCTGGTAAACGAACTATTAGAATTTGTAAATCAGTTGCATATATTTATTTAATCTGTTTTATCAAGTAGTAGTTGTAGCTGTAGTAATATTTTATTAATCTGACCTGAGGTAGTTTCCCTATTTGTGAATAAGGACATAAAACATCATTGGATGTGCTGAACCGACAGTTCAGGTAAAAACATTCAACAGTTTCATCTCATGTGTCTTTTTTCATAAATTGAATACTGGAAATACTGAAAAAAGTTTCTGCATTGAATGTTAAATCTGCAATCGCTATATATCCATATATACTACTTATCCAAGCATTGTGCTGAAATGCGCTGTTACGCCATTGCATTCTGTCACTTGAGCAACTGACGTGAAAAAGTCTGAATGACGCACTCTTGGTGCGAATGCTAAATGGAATGTGCAGATACGCAGACATAACTGATGTGGCACATTCCAGTTTGCATGTGATTAGCTCCTTGCTGAGACATAATGGGCAAAGATAGATGTCTACTTAGGCACAGGATTCATTCATCTTCCTCCTATCCCAACTAGCCAACAAGTTCTTGCTTTGAATATGGACAAAAAACAGGGTCACTTACACATACAGGAGCTGGTTGGACATGAAAACAAATGCCATTTCACATAAACGTTTCACATATATTTTTGCTGATGTTCATTCTGGAAGGTCCTGAACTCTGTAGGTAGCCGGCAGAGCATTAGTGACTTTTATAAATACACTATGTATTTTGGCACTTGGTAAACCTGCTCTGTAACTTCATGTGGTCTGACAGTTTGTGGCTTACGTGCTGTAGTTTCTAAATTCTTCTGTTTGCAATAAAACCATTAAACTTGCTTGTGGAATATCTGGGAGGGAAGACATTTCATGAACTGATTTCTCGTAATGGTGGCATTACTATACTCATTTATTCATAAATGTTTGTAAAGGCAGACTGCATGGTGAGGTGCTTGATTTTATGCACCTGTGACAATGAGACTGAAAACAGCGGTACAAGCAAACACTCAGAATGCAGAATTCTAACTGTGTGTCTGTTTGAGCAATTTGTCTTTGGCGCATGATTTTATGTGAAAATATAGACTGAAAATGATCACATGAGAAATAGTTTCATAGCTTACACTGTTTAATAATATGTTATTTAGCCATGTGTTCCTGTTGCTTATGGTAACTGTCATGTGACGCTGTCATTTTCTGTTGTTATTTTTATTTTTTACTTCCATGCCGAATCAGTACACAAAATACCTGCCCTTCTATTTTTTTATACATACAGTATACTCTGTTTTCTAACTTTTCTAACTAGGATCATCATATTTATATTTATCATCATATACTCCCACTTCTGACATGTTTTGTTTTTTTTGTTTTTTTAGGAGATAGTAGGTAGAATGTTTGCCCCATTGTTGGAAGGTCGGGGGTTCAAATCCACCGAACGGCTACCCCAAAGTACCCCTGAGCAAGGTACTGTCTCTACACACTGCTCCCTGAGCGCTGCATTGGCGGCAGCTCACTGCTTCACTGAGTGAATGGGTTAAATGCAGAGGACTAATTTCCTACAGGATTAATAAAGTATACAAAAAATTTCCGGAGAACCACACCTATGGGTCACCAGCCTTCTCATACCTGGTGCTCTAAATGCATTAATGTTGTTCCACACCATTTAACAATTTTTTACACAGCACACAACAAAGGCAAAGCACACAACGTAAGGCAATAATGCAATAACTCGAGAACATTGCGCTCTGAGCAATATTCACTTAAGGCCAGAGTTTCCCTGCAGGTAGGCGTCTTGTCATAATGGTGGATAATATCACATCAGTGCATTTACCATGACGACCTGGTGCAACCATTCAGCAGGAATGACAATTTTTAGGGAATGACAATTAAAATAAAAATATAAATAAATAGATAAATGAGGGAAAACGCATGTCCATATCAAGCTCGAATGACTGAACCTTAAAAGAGAGGCTGATTTAAGCACTTTAACTCACATTTATTCTCACTGATCCCAGTCAATTTATAATTCATATTTCCACCTATCAGTTTTTCTTTGAAGTCTACAGTGAAACGCCGCCTCAGCACATATAAATTCTTCAATCTTCATAAAACACTAAATAATATCGCTTATTACATTAAACGTTGTTTCCCTTCATGTTTAACTCAAGTTTGTGTACATTACTTTAGTGTTTTTCTTTTTCCTATCTTCAGTGTTTTTTCCTTTGAAAACTGCACAACACAGTGAGTAACTGTAAGCATGGGTTTTGTCTGTCTTCTTTAAATAAAGTCGTGGACACTGATTGTTGTTCCTCTTCACCAGCAAGGATCTACTGAGAGGGCTGATGGGAATCCACTCATGCCCACTGCTCTGATGCGACAGCTGTTATCAAAAGCAGTCGCAGTCAGCCACAGGCATATAGCAGAGGGAGTGATTAAAGTTCAAAGTTTTACATGATCAAATGGATGTCCTTTGTGTTCTTTTGTTGCAAACATATATATTGTTTTGTGTTATTTAAGAATAATGAAAACAGAACGGCAGCAAACTTATTACAATTACAGATGCCCTGTCTCCTCTAAAACAATACACATGCAACATATGGCAACCAACATACAGATATTTGAGCTATCATGCTATATAATAAAAGCGATTTCTGTAAAGCTTCAGTAAAGAATAGTAAATCCAAATGTTACTGTGGCAAGCATTCATGTTTTAACACATTCTTACTTCATAAGAAATAGTACAATAATAACAAATGTGTTTTCATTGGCATGTTGATTGTCTAAGCAAATACTGGACACAAGGGCTTTATTAGTACTCACACCCATGGATGGATTTCTATATATCCCTGCCAGGCACAGGACTCATGGGAAGCAATGTAATAAAAATAAAAAAATAAAAAAATCACCATAAAAAAAAAGCAAAATGACTACAGACAGAAAGCACGACTATGAGAAGACACAACGGAACCACAAAGTGATGAATAATGACCATCACGAGAAGCAAAATGACCACAAAGAAACAAACAAACAAACAAAAAAAAACACAAGGAGAAAGAAAAAGATTTGACGCATTCACGGAAAAAAAGAAAACGATGGGCTGTGGGTTTTTTTACGTCTTTGCAGAGGAGCGTTGTGTCTCATTATCCCGTACTCACAGATATTCTTTCTGTATCTTTGTACTTTCAATTTCACCTAAAGTGCCCAGCCGCAAATGATTAATGTGTCCTGTCAGCCAACTTTTAACCACCGCTTCTGGTCTCTATTTGCTTTCCTGTATAAATGTACCTTTGTAAACCATATATATTCCTGCAGTGTCAAAAATGTAAGCATCATTTAACTGATATTTATAGGAGCAGTGTCCAAAAGAAGGGATCCAAAAGCGTTGCCTTGAAGGGTTTCGTATAGAATAGTATATCTGTGGAAAACTGCATTTCTTTATCTTGTGTTGCTCACATATGTGCACTTAGCGCTTGGGAACATGTGTGCATGAAAGCGGGAGATGTGAAGACAGAGAGAGTATAAATGTATTAATGGAATATGGTAAATGACATTGAGTTAAACCAAAGGGCAATCTATAATACTGCAGATGTTCCTTTTTGTATTCTCTGTACATCAATACAAACAACCACAATGTTGGAACTCAATTAAAAAGAGTGATGTCACCGTGAAGTGGACATGTGGGGATGTAAGGACTGTAAGGACAGCCCATACAAGACAGCCATAGACATAGACTAAATATTAGATATTGAATATTGCTGGGAAAGATGTAAAAATGTGTTAAAGTTTTGGATCACTTCTCTTGATCAGATGGTTGGCAAATTATGAAGCAACAAGAATCGGAAGCAGCCTACATTGATCTGAGGTTTTCCGTCAGGGTTACTTACTTTGTTGTGTTCATTCAAAAGGGCTTGTGGGCTCAGTGATCAAATTATACAGGTACTGCTTGAGTAGGACCAACACTGGAGTAGGAATACATGCAGTAAGTACAATGCTGTGATTTAAAAGATAACATATATAAAAGCTCATATTCAGGTCAATTTGTATTTAAGGAAATGGTACCCAGTCTGTTTTCCAAGAGGAATTAACTGCTCTTATAATGTAACTCTTTTTTTCTTTGAGCTTTTAAATCAAAATGACCTTCAAATAATTATATTACAGATAGTTACAAACCATAAAGTGTGACCATATCTCATAAGACATCGAGAAGGGTCACAGTGTCCTTTTCACAGTCAAAGCTTGAGCTCTCCTGGGTGGATTACTTTCCGTCTTGTGAGCGGACTAAATGTTACGAGGACAGGGCATTCTCCATATCTGCTCAAATTGTAGAACTTCCACCATTCCTCCAAACTATTCGCCCTCTCTGTTAGGATTTTCAGGGGACATCTTAAAAAGCACTTTCGCTGATTAGCCTTTAACTGTGTCTAGCTCAGATTGCACTGCTGTGGGAACTGAGAACTTACAGTAATTGTCCTTGTTGTTTTTCCAAAGCGTCGACTTGTAATAAAAGCAAAGAAAGCCCCATAATGATGCAAGCACAGGGTACAGTGGCATTTCAGATTGCGCTTTTGGAGTTAAATTTAGAAAGGTATTCATTCAGAAGCCAGTACCAGAACCCATCAGCTAATCATGCATGATTAGTCTCTAGGGGGAATAGGAAATGCATCGGCACTGCAGTGCAATGATTAAGAGTAATCAGTTTTTTCACCCACACATAAAGTACAAAATCGAAGGGAAAGCTAGAATCGCACATAATTTGTGGTATGTCTGCTGCACATATCCCCGTGGGTTTGTTTTTCCAGAGAATTTAAAAGTCTGAATAGCACATTAAAGCAGCTAGACGTTCTAATGTCACACACCATGAGGTATGTAAGCTGTGTTTTAAGTTTATGGAAGCAGTTATACCACAGAGAGAAGGAAGGTGATAAAAGATGGGCATAAAGAAACTTATTTGATACATCATTTGAGAAGAGAATGTCTTGAGGGCTTGAATGAGGAGTAACCATTGTCTTGCTTTGTTTGTAATGTGCTTGTGCAATCGAGTATTCCCATAGGTTGCATTTATTTGGATTGCATTTGTTTAAATGAACACACATTTTTAATGTGCTTTTGCTTATTGAATTGGACTTACTGACTGTGTTACTCAGGACGTGCTGCGTAACTTACAAAAGGCTTGAAGAAGAAGGCTCAGTTTTGCAGGAAACATTAAATACTGTGGAAACTGTGTGGTAAGTGGACATGGATTGAGCATGCTTAAGTACATTATATAATAGTTGAGCCGTGGAATAGAAGGTGAGTTTAAGGAGATTCGTTTGATTTTGATGCCCTTGGATTTAGCTCTTTTTAAGAGTCTCTTATCAGCATGTTGGATGAGCTACAGATTTTTAATAAAAGCAATCACACTCTCTTTATTTAGGGCAAAAGGTCTGATCTTTGCATGCTCTTTAAACGTTTCCCATCTCACTGCAGTCTGGAATCCCCCTGGCCAATCTGCTCATTTAGCTTTTAGATGCAAGAGCCACAGTTTTTTCAGGGCTTCCAGTACAGCCAGGATGCAGCGATAGCACTAGCAGCAGTTGACTTCAGATAGATTTGCAAACGCTAATAAAAAGCTTTGAAGTTGCATTTCAGCAAAAACAACCCCTGTTTTGGTTTGCATGCATCTGTGTAGAATCAGTGACAATAGGAGATGCTCTGTGCACATTTCATTTTACACAGGGGTCTGAGATCATGTTATAAAGCTTTATTGAAATATGCACGTCATCTTCGTTTCTGTGCAAACTATATCCGACACTAGTTATGTTGTTTTAATCTAGGTGTCTTTGACATCATCAAAGAAGAACACACAACATTTGTTCCTGTTGTAAGAGCTACACTCCCTGGAAATAGACCACCAGCCTCACTCTAATTTAATTGATTTATTACAGCAGAAACAATCACACAGGATGCCGGGGACCCTCGTGAGTGTTAAACACCTTAACTTTTTTCTCAACCAGCTGTTTCAAATTACTTCGATCTCACTAGTGCTCATTAATAGAAAACGGCAATAAAATATTCATGAGCGCTAATAAAGCAGGATCTTAATAGGGCATAATTTAATTACATGATTGTTTATGTAAACCCATAAACTTAAAGGAAATATTTATAACTTGCAATTTAGACAAAACACCTGAGACTGAAAATGACAGGGAGTAGAAAAAGTAGTAGGACCACAAGCAGGTTAGAGAGCTGGTCCATCTTCTAGCAAATGGCCTTTAAGACGGTAATGGAGCGTACAAAGTGTTAAACAGCAATAAATCTGCTATAACAAACATGCGATCAATAGTGTCAAACATATAAAGCACAGCGGTCATTAACTGAAATGGTTATCGAGATGCAGCTAAAGGGAGTGTCTTCCTGTTTGAACCTACTCAGAGCTTCATTTGTCCAGCATGATAACACCTCGTTGTAAAATCAAAGCTGTAAACAGGAGGACTTGTTTACACACTACAGATACATGACGATGGATTTGTCTGTCCACAGCAGATAGGGATGACAAATTATGTCATGTAAGGTGATAAAGGCAATGGAAATGAAAGAGAGTTTTGAAAGATGGCGCTGCTGCTCAGATGTGACAAATGAACGCAAGGCAAAAGAAATGTCGGACGTTATGACAAAGAAAGCACGAGGCATACCTGGCGCTAAGGGAAATCATGGCAAAGGCAAACAAAGGGAAAGCACTTGTGGTATAATGGAATTGTCTCGAGCTCCCAACACCGATTGTGGTTCCATTCGTCTCATTTGAAAGCAATAGACAATAAATAAAAGGCCCAGTCATGACTTAGTATTGAGAGGGCATTGGCGAGAGGGCCCATTGGATGGAATTTAAAGGGAGTTATCCGGCGCTCAAGCCACACCAGTGCCACACCTGTCTTACACCATATATGATAGTCTGGTTTCCTCGCTGAGCTTTACTTGAATGGCTGCTGTTTTTCTCTCTTTATCACAGTGTAAATTATAAAGGGGATGCAACAACATTTGGCGATACGCTGGATTGGGTTTATTTTGTAGCCCATCTGTTCCCTCTTTGAATTAGAATATTTGGGGTCTTTGATTGAATATGCTGTTTTATCCACAGTCTCTTACATTTCAATTATCCCCACTCCCTACTTTTTCCTAGGCAGTATACGCTAAAGGATCCTGTAATTCTGCACCCAGTGGAGCTGACTGCTTTATAAATATAAACTGTACACAGCTAAAACAACGGCAGCGCGCGAGGTGCACGAACATAAGGCTATTCATTGGGCACAAATTGGGTAAAGCTGACAGCAGACTGATCGTTTTTGGACCATTTGTTAATGCTTAAATTTCTCCACATCAGTATTTCAGCAAAGGTGTGAATTTCATTGAAAAACAGTCCTTAAAACTCCCATACACATCTATTGCTCAGTGTTATCTAAAGCAGCAATGTGTATATGATGTAATGATAGCCGGTCATTTCTCTTGCTACTTCTGAACCACAGTGTCTATGAACTATAAGCATATTCAGTATTGACACTTTGGCCAGAGCACCATGTGTCCCTGAGATCAGTGGCTTCTAAGTGAAATGACAAGCAGAATACCTTGGTTTTTTTTTTTACATTTTTTTCCCTCTTGCTTGCCTGTTTTATCTCCACTCGCTGTCAATACAAAAGTATTTCTCTGTAATGCCCTGGGCTTTATTCTGTTTTCCTTTAAAGCCGTGTGTATGGGCAAGCGGAGAGGCTCAAAGGGATTTTGGGAATGCAATCCAATTCTCTAAGCATGCATCCACAGTTTTCCGTCTGCTACTGTATTGTGCAAAAAAATGCTGGGAGGATTTAGTCTGAAAGCATGGCTGCTTTATTGTTTTTGTCTTATTACGGGACACAAGGTTAGATCAACCTCTCTCACAGGTGTGCAGCTGCTCGCGATTCCATTTCTGTTACAAAAATACTCTCACAGATTACTTCCTGTTTATGTCCGGTAAAATGGCTTATTTTTTTATTTGGTAAAATATATTTTGGGGAGTTCAAATTCTCACAATGTCAGTGCCGGCCTGCCCTTGGCTGACTTTAATTGTTTCCCTTTTTGCTTCCTAATTTCCCGTAATTGCTCTATTACCACATCTATAAAAAGCATACAATCCCTTAAGCATGAAAAAGTGTTGTTTGAAAATCAGAACTGACTTGCAAGGCATAAAATGACAATTACACATACATGTTTGTATGAACGTGGGAGTTGAGATGTTTAAGAAGCCATTAAAATCATTTCTTGAATTAGAGTACAAAAAAAATTCAGATCCAGATCTGGTTATGTAGCAAATTTACAGCAAGCATTTGAACAGTTAAAGAATATTATTTGACAACCAAACACTAAGCTGTCTTGAGGTCTATGAAATTACCTGGACTCTCCTTCCTGGACTATTTTGCTTTTTGAGTGCAATAATTTGATAAAAAATGTCTAAGAGTTACTAACGTGAGTACTACTGGACATGGCCATAACGCCATCATCTTCTTCAGACCATGTACAGTGGATCTTCTTGCTCTCAGACAGAAATCGACTTTTACCCATCGCTTTCAATTTAGGTGGCAATGACTGGCATCATTTTTCTCCTTCACCTGAAACTTAGTGAATTAAATATTGTAATGTCATCATTTTTCTTTCATTGTATTATAACATACCTTTGTTTTCCAAATGTGTGTCGTGATATAGAAGTGAAAACTTCTATAAAACACACATACATTTTAAACTTTTTTTTTTTTAACAAGCAGGAAACAAAGAGAAAAAAAAAGTCTTTGAAAACTTGCTGATTTGCCTCGGATGAAATGCTAATTTTAATTTTAAAAGACCCCGTGCTGCTTCACTGCTTCAGATGTACCTTGAAAAGAAGATGCCGTTTGTTTTGCATTTATCAAAGGGCCCATATGTGCATCATTTGAAGAAGATGATGTGCTACTTTCTAGCTTGTGTTGCGCCCTTGCTTTTGCCAGCGCTTATTTGTTAGTTTTTATTTGTACGAGCTGTAGCGCCTTAAGGCCACTGTTTTTGTGATTTGGTGCTATATAAATAAAAATGAAGTGAATTGAATTGTCAGGCTTTTTCTACTACTCTAAGTTGATTCAATGTGAATACAGCTCTTATACAAGTTGCAATTAATATATATTAAAAAAAAAAAAACACTGCACACTGCAATCAAAGCAGTGTGCAGAACCTGGTTATTACTCACTGTTACATGTGTTCCTACTGATATTCGCACCTTGTCTTCTCTTAGATTCCAACAGCGTCATTCATTGCCTTCCCTCTCCTGAGTCTGCCGATCTCTTTCTCACCTATGTCTTTCTGTGTGCTTTTTATCATCTCTGCCAGCCTAGGCATCCGTCATTTCAGTGTCGCTCCCACTGAGTAGCTCTGCACTACACGCAGACAACCCTGGTGTCTTCGATGGGCCAATTAGAAATGTATCTATATGTTCATCTCCAAACACAGTATGTACTTCCCTTTCGAAAAACACTGATAAAGCACCTTTCGTCCTTCCTCTTATCACCTGCTGTACTGTTGCTTCAGTGTCATCCTTCAGATACAAGGAACGAGAAAGCTGTTTGCCGCTCCCAGAATGCTCTCTCTAACCCCCACCCCCAGTAAAGTTTATCTGAATGAGGAGTTAAGTAGATATACGGTACACTTTTTGTATTTCTTACAGAGTGTCGCAGCTTTGAAAATTGCTGGATCTGTAAGCTCATATCTGCAATACAAAAATACCCACTCTTCAATATCTCTAAAGCAATGGGTGGAACAGCTCTCGTTTGCCTGTGTTGTTGTTTCAAGGGATCTTTGAAACTGTCTGATATTAAATATGATATTAAAGCTGGCACGGTGTGTCAGCAGTGACATTAAAAACTTTGACGTTATGCACTTATTAATTAAATCCAGCTACAGTGTTACATCTGTGTCCATTTTTGTAGAGCAGGGCTCCATGGTGTAAATTAGCCTTCATAAATGAATGACCAAAATATCAGGTGGAGTCTCTCTGTGGAAATCTCTGCATAAAAACGAGGAGGGACGCCATTCCAGCGCATCCCTCCTTTTCCAAACCAATGAACATTGACGTCAAGTCCAAATTTCTCTCCAAACATCTGGCGTGGTGCCCATTCTCCTCGCTTTATGTAACTTGAGCCAATGATCCATATCTTAGGTACTCTCGTAATTACCCTCTGCTGTTTCTTCCTCTGTTTTTTTCTCTGTGTGGTTTTGGATGTTCTGCCACGATTGTGAGGCCTTAACCTGACAGTGGAGGAGGCACCTCTTGATGTGCTTGCTGTCACTGCTGATTCTCTGTCATCTCCATTTGTTTTTCTTTTGTTTTCTGAGCGACAGATCGCTGATATACACTTACTGCTGATTGCAGTGTGAGTGTAAGTTCGTTTTTGTAAGTTTCAACAGTGCTCTCTCTTCACAGATACGCCGTTGCTTCTTTGCTGGGGAGTAGCTTTTTTTCCTACGAAGTTCAACCTCAACTTCGGATCTCTTTCTTTTCGATGCAAGCTTGGTGCTTGTTGAAGCAGATTGATCAGCCTTAGACGCTGGCAGCACACTGGGTGGACTTTGCACTCCAGTGGAGGAACTGCTGCGTACTTGGTTTGGACACAAGCTGTTGGGTTGCTCGTCCTTAAGGCTCAAAGCCCTAATCATTCGAATGATGGTCTCCGTCTCAGATGAAGAGCATTTTTTTTTGGTATCACAGCCATGATTTCACAGCGATGAGTTCAGGGATGTTTTTAAAACTTTTTGTCAAGATGTTTATGAATTGCAGTTTTGTTGTATACTCAAAAACGACAATGAAATGACTCAAGGCTACAACCTCTCTTTATAGACACTGAAATTCTTTCATGTGGAATTCCTTTGACTCGTCATGCTATTAATTAATAACATAAAACAACCTAACTTTTTTTCTCCAGGATTTCTTCCATTTTTAATATGGTATTTATTAATGACATTGCTGAAACTATCAGGATTTCTAATCTATTTTAAGGACTTTATTTTACATCGACGAGATAAGAGAGCCTAATAAAAACTAATAAGATAGAATTTTAAAGTGTGTGTGTGTGTGCACACGTGCGTGTGTGTGTAGGTGTGTGCACACGCGTGTATGTGTGTGTGTGTGCACACGCGTGTGTGTCGAGGGGGAGTGAGGATGAGGCTTTAGGATTTCACTGGGGACACCATCTGACACGTAAATCAGCAGGGCCAATCTTAAATGACACATCATCAGGCAGGTGGTACCGTGTTCTGACGCACCTATGCTAATTAAATGCTAAATAAAGCCCTGCTATGATATTAAATCTCACTTCATTCAAACTGAGCAATTACTGGTTAATCAAATAAGTTACTTGGTGGGATAAATGATTGACTGGCTGATGAAGCTTGTTTTAATCTGCCAAGAACAGCAGGTTACAGGCTGCCCGTCGGGGTTAGCTTTGAAATTATGTCACTAAATGGGGACAACTGGAATATGACTTTGTAAGGCCGTGACGAATAGGTTTATATCCTATCAGACTGCCCAGACTATTTAAAATAGTACCCAAAGTGACTCACTGGTCACTTTTTCTAAAGCTAGATGTCTCAGCAAACGGAGGCCAAATTGTAGATATTCATAGCCCACAGAGAGTGAGTTTGCTAACATTTGCTTGTTTTCTGAAATCCTCCTGGAAAATACATTTCATTAGTCATAATAATTGATAGATGTTCCCCAGTTGAAAAAAAATATATAAAAGAAGGGGTGTGTGGCTGATATTCATAAGAACAGGTCCTACTGGCTAGGCTCTGTCTTTCTCCTTCCCTTTTTCTTTCTCTTGGCCTGCCCCCTCTACACCATGATGACCTGTGTGGTGCAGGCTTGACTCATTTTCCTTTCTCTGCGCCTGGCTCTCTGGGGTGTAGTGGGTGCCACTTGCTTTGTCATGGGTGGTGGGAGTGGGAGGCTTGGGTGGGCACCCCATGGCAGTGGTTGTCCTGTGCTGCAGTGCCCGGCTCTGCTGGCTGGTGTCCTTCTTGGGCTTTGCCTCTGTTTGCTGTACTTGTGG
>VOQK01001884.1:0-10952 GCA_015052645.1 Benitochromis conjunctus
TTTATCCCCTTGTGTCTTCTCCCTTAGGTTTTAGTCTCCGTCCCCTCTGTGTTTCATATCTGCCCGGTCGGTTAAGTTCCTGTTGTCATGACTGCATTTTGTTTCCTGTTTTATTTTGTAGTCTGTGTCCTATGTCAATGTAGTCTGTTTTGCTTTCCTTGGCTCGTTAGTTCTGATTTGTCCCTGCTGTGTTCCCACCTGTTCCCCATTCCCCTCATTATCTCACGTGTGTATTTTAGTCCTCTGTTTTCTGTGTCTCCTTGTCAGGACGTCTGTTAACCTCACCTCAGTTTGCCTCAGTGCTTCATATGTTTTTCAGTCCTGCTCAAGTGTGCTTAGTTAGTTCATAGGTTTTTTTTTCATAGTTTCATGTTTGCGTTTTTTCTTCAGCTATAATAAAGGCTCGTTTTGGTTAAACTCTACAACTTCGTCTCCTCACTTCTGTCTGCTCCTGGGTCCTCATCTCCAACCCTACGGCGCGCACCCCGCGTCGTGACAATTTTTAGAAAGAAAACACCATTGTAATGACTTTTATGATCTGCTGTAAATATTGCAAGGTGAGAAAGACTGATGTAAATGTCCTGACAGAACAGGAGATTAACGAAACAACCATCTGAGTAGTGAACAACTTCTTGAGGTGTTTATTAGCAAAACCAGGCTGGCAGGTGGGCATCATGTTTGACAGGTTAAAAATAAAATCCACTTACCACTTGTAAAAGAGAAAGGTAGCCAAGCCCCACATTGTCAAAGTTGACCTTGACTTTTGTCCAGTAGAACTGGGTGTCATTCATGGCGAGGCAATCTGACTTGTTGTTGACCAAAGAGACACTGTGGATGAACCCCGTTCTGTTTACGCACTTTCCAAATTTGCCGGCGAACAGATTGACTCCCATGATGCTGAAGATGAGCCAGAAGATGAGACACACGAGCAGCACATTCATAATGGAGGGAATAGCTCCTATGAGGGCGTTCACCACTACCTGATGAGCAACAGACAAGAAGACAGGTCAGTCCCAGAGAAATGAACTATATTCTGTTAGCAATGTTGTAAAAAGCTTATGTGACCTGATCTCTTTAGTGCACACTAGTCTGGTAATCTTGTTTTCTACATACGCTATGATGTGATAGTTGAAGTTTAGTTTTTCACAGTGATTTATGTTATGGCAATCCCTTGTATGATAATACACGTGCTGTGTGTTGCTAATCCATTTCACTCAAAATTACATGTATGACTTCTGACAGTACAGGAAAAGTCAGTGGGATACATAACAATGTGGTGAAACTGTCATACAAATTCAGAGTAAATGGACAGACACATACGTTTATACGCATGGCCACTTTATTAGCTACACTTTGCTAGTATTAGTGTTAGACCACCTTTGTCTCCAGAACCCAAATCAAACTCACTCAAATCATCTTTCTTCCGCATTCTGCTGCTTGCTTTGAACATAAGCAGGTAATGTTACCATGTTTCTGTAACTTAATGAATTGGGTTGTTTTCATGTGATTAGGTGGTTAGATATTTGTGTTAGCAAGCAGGTAAAAAGACATACCTAATAAAGTGGCAGGTAAATAAACTGTTTGTGGAGACCGCATTAAATCACAATCACTAAAATAAAAGTATAACAGCTAACAGTATTGTACTGTGAAGTTTATATTTAGTATGGCTCGGTACAGCATGTACCCTGTAAAATAAATATACTGCTGGCAAATTGAGTTGTCAGAACTTTACAGTAATTTACCAGGGACATTTTTTTAACAATAAGACTGGGAACTATACATGTTTGTACAAAGTTTTGGGGCTAATCGACCAAGAAGCTGAAGAACTATTGTCTTTCATTGGATAAGTAAAGACTTTACATGCAACAATTCCACATCTGTTCCAAAGTTTTATCCACCCAGCAGCTCTTGAGACATTTCTACCTTCTAGAAAACAGCCTACTAACCAATTAAAATGTTGTGTTTGTCCCAATGCGAAAGTTGCTTTATAACTAAGGGTTTATCTGTAAGTGAAAGCATATTACTGAGATTAATTAGCATGTTAGTAGCCGACAGTGACAGCAAAGGAGAACAGAAAACATGTTTCTCACCCTCATGCCCTCAAATCTGGACAGAGCTCTGAGAGGTCTCAAAGCACGGAGGGTCCTCAGGGACTTGATGGCAGTAAAGTCCGAATATCCCAGTGAATTCGCTACCAGGCTTATCAAGGACACCTATGTGGAGTACAGAAAGGCGTATGAACTCTGAGAATCATAAAACAGATGTCTGTGCTTAAACCTTTGAAAGGAAACACAGCAAAAAGTACTGAAAAAAACGATATCACATGGTCTTATCAGCACATTTGCCAAGAAAGTGAGTACATTTAAGCAACTCTTACAAAGAGTCGTAAGAGACACATCAAAAACATTTAAAGAGCCATAGTCACATTTTTTGTGTGTATTTTGGGACATTCCACAGTTAGGAACACAAATACTGTATTTTTGAGGTTTAGATTTGATTTGGTTTTTGAATCATCGTTTCAGCAAATTTAGACTTCCACTCTATTCTACATCCAAAAGAGACAAAACAAAATGGTATTCCGCTGTTGAATGACCCTTGGATGACAGCTATGGATGAAAATGGCATGAAAGATATGAGAGAAAGTCATGTCATGACCATGAGGGATGATGACAAAACACAAGACAAGTATGCACATATGGTAAAAACAGTATCCATGCATGCATACTCAGCTATATATGCATATGAATATGTATATATATCAAATAGAGTGAGTTTTATAAAGAAGTTTTATCTTTCTTTGCCAAATTTGTTTCCCATTTTGTTCCAAATTGATCCAATAAGTTCATCCAAAGCAATTTAGGGCTAATAAGGTCCCAATGATCTGTATTTCTTTATAAAAGTCCTTTTACAGATGCGTTTGGCCAATATATCTAAAGAAGATACTTAAAATCAATTTCTGGACTACAGAAGTCTTTGGCTCCACCACAATACAGACAGAAAGATACAAAAATAAAGCAAAAGTAGGAAAGAAAAGTACGCTAGGACTTCCTTTAAACAGAAAAAACCAAAACATAACGCTTGGTACCTGAGTTACACAAAGCAGGTCACACATAAATTCAGCTGGTGCATTTCAAAAACAAGACTGTACATTCCACAGTAAACCAGATCTTCTGTAGATTAGCCTCAGATCACATGAAACTGCGTTTGTTTTTGATATAAAAGCCAAGGTCCTGTACCCAAGCGGTTCAAACAATGATTGCTGAGAGCATTTTTTTTATTACTATTTTTTTAAAATCTCATTTTACACGAAAAGAATTTGTTTAGAAACAAGACGGTGGCTTTTGATATCACAACAGAAAGCGCTTACGAGTGAAGAAACACAGAAGCATTTGTGATGCGGATGCAGGTTTCCAGTCCCAGACTCCATACTCACCGGGGACTTGCTAACTACAACTTACCCTAACAATAGAGCGGTCTGTGGCAATCTGTGTAACAGCAGGTGAAATCAGAGGGAGTCGAGTCAGGCCTCGGGCTGCATGCCTCGGGCACTTTGAGTGACTAAACACTTACAGAACCGCATCCAGTTCCCCAAAAACGTGACAAAATCCTACAGGGGAACGGCTTCTTTTAAATAATCCTGACATGAGAGCAGCTGAAAAATCGACAATGCATCTACTGTTTCAGTGTGACTTAGCACTTTGTTCTGCAGCGAACAGCTTCAGGTATTGAAAATGTTGTGTTGAGCTAATTCAAAAATCTCAGTGCACCCCCACGCGCTCTCCCGTGAAAAATCTGGCACTCATTATAGCTATAAATCCTACAATCAAGGGCATACATTCAGCTACATCATCCTTTCACGTCGTATGATTGAAAAACCAAAGCAGCAAAGCGATCACTTACATCCACAATCAGAAAGTCGAGCCAGCACCAGTAGTTTGTAAAATATTTCTTGAAGCCGTACGCAATCCACTTGAGGAACATCTCCAGGACGAAGATGTAGGAGAAGACTTTGTCAGCGTACTCCAGCACCACCTTTATGACTTTTCTCTTTTCAATGTAAATGTCTTCAAATGCCTGCAGTATAAGAAAACACAGCATTAGATTCCCACCACATCACTGCATGCTCAGCATTAAAAAAAACATCTGTGAGAAAAGTTTGTTTTCTTTAAAAGTACACAAAAGGCGCGATTTGGACATCAGTCAGCTCAACTTCTCACCAAATCTATTGTTCAAATCTGTTGGTCAAACCAGACATTAATATAATGATAATAATTATTATAAACATATTCCTCAAACAGGCACTGTGAATTATTTATAACCTATAGCACAGTTAAACAATAGTATGAATCCTTTTCAGACAGAAAGTACATGTTTTATTTTGCATTTTCAAAAACTCTAATGAAAAATTAGTTTGAAATTCAGTAATGTTGTGGGAGGCTTTTATTTTGATGCTGTTCTTGATTTTATCTTTCTACCTCCATCTTGGACCCTTACCAGAGCCCCACTGCTGAGCAGGATCATGAAGATGATAAATGTCTCAAACCAGCTGTGCTCCACAATCTGGTAGCAGGTCTTCCTCAGCCTCCACCAGGCCTGGCCTAGTCCATGGCTGGTGTTGATGTTACAGCACTGACAGTGTCTCATGCAGACTGGTGACAGTGTAAAAGACAAACCAACATTTATCACCGCATGAAGGAAAAAAATAAATATTTTAAATGAACGCACATTAGCAGATTTAGTGAGGTTGCTACTTCTCGCTCACATTCAGGAAAGCATTCATCAGGCTCCATACTGTCTTCATCCAGCACAGACAAGTTATCTTCCTCCTCTCCGGGCTTCCTTAGATCCACTGTGCTGCCCTCTGACAGGCTGATCTTCTCCTACAAAGTAAAGTCTGGGTGTTAACAATCACATGCCCTCATATGGAAACAGTCCTCAGGTCTTTGACATCTGCATGTGTAAATACAGAATATAAATCTACCATTGATTCGTTCTGGTTGCATTCCCCGGCCTGCTATGACACTGCTGATGCTGTTGTCATACATTCATGTCGCACGTTAACAGTTTAAACAAAGAGAAGTTGCAGCACATTTTCCTGCTCCATATAAGCCTGTGTGCATTCATCCCATCAGAGCCGGCGCACCTTGATAGACTTTCAATCTCCTGTGAGGCTTACTGCAATTTTGATGAGATTTTCATGTGTTGCAACAACAACATATGATTTATAGGACAGAGGTGCTTCAATCTTGTAAAATGGTATGAAATTTAATCCAGCATTAAAGGGCATGCACGGGATCCGGAAACCAAATGACCAACATTGCTCATCTTAGAGTTTAAAGACAGTGAGAAGCATAATGGACTGATGGCACATCAGAAAGTAGTAATTTGTCCCGGTTAAGCAAAGGCGATGCATTTACAATCTGGAGAAGACTTAAATAGCTAACTGTAGGATTTCTTTTTAACAATATTCTTACACATAACATTTTCATCACTTTTGTGTGTGTCTAAAGCTCTGCACATACAGAGCAGCTGCAGATGCCCAGTTAAGCTGATGGATGGGTTGGAGCCCCCCCCCATACCGTTTTTCATGATGCCTAGTTCTAGTGTGGTGTGCAGCAGTGCATGGGAGGGAAAGAGGAAGAGAGAGCACCAGACTGCAGGCTGCCCAGCTCAGCTGTGTCAGTTTAATCTGCTCTACAGCGCCTGGCTCCACATCTGGCCCGCTCCTGTTTTTCTGCCA
Organism: Benitochromis conjunctus; assembly: GCA_015052645.1. Taxonomy (NCBI): domain Eukaryota; kingdom Metazoa; phylum Chordata; class Actinopteri; order Cichliformes; family Cichlidae; genus Benitochromis; species Benitochromis conjunctus. Next base: position 5,741 of record VOQK01001884.1, read on the forward strand.
GACAGGACAGGAACGACACATCCTCCGCCTCAACAAACGCCCGATCTGCAGGACAGTCTGACTCTAAAGCTTTCGAATGAACACAGTCATAAATCCAAATCTATACACAAACTGAAGAGTGACCTCACAGTCACAGCAAGTGCCATTGCAACTCTAACATATTACATTCACTGTTGTCTTTTCATGCAAATTAAAGCAGTGATACACAGTGTTAGTTACTGTTACTGAGTGCATGGTAAACTCATTTCATATTTACAGAAATTCAAACAAGAAACAAACTGTGTCTCAGTCATTGCAGCTTTGGCCAGTGTTGACCTATAAGCTAGCTGTCTAATGCTGGGCAAATAATGCTAACGCACCTAAGGATCAGGGGTGAGCTTTTCAAGCTGTGATGCCTGACCCGTCGAATGCTCGGCCTGCTTCCCTAAGAGGCTTTCAGAAGTGTGCTAAAGACATATCTGTTTAGGCAGGCATTTCAGTGACGCACCGTGTCGCTGTATATGTCCTGCGTTTCTAACACTGAAGTCTTGAACTGCTTTAATCCCAGATTCTGTTGTTCAGTTGTTCGTGTCTTTATTATTTTGATTTCTATAAAAGTGTTCTGCTTTTCAGTTTTCTTTCCTTTAAATTGTAATGATGAGAATTAAGTGTTCTTCCACTGTTTGTACTCTTAATAGTCATGTAATCTTACAATACACCTTATTGGGTGTAAAGAGTGCTATGGACAAAAGTACTGGGCCTCCTACACATCACACCTACAGGAGTCGCTCAGGCAACCAAACACATGAGGGTGCCGGGCACACAGTTTTTGTGCTGATGTTAATGCCTGAAGAGGTTTTGAGTCAGAAGAGCACTGGTGACTTTTCCCCACTATGCACCTTACCACTTGGCAACCTGACTCTGTAACTTTAAGTGGGCTGTAACTCTGTGGGTCATTGCTGTGGCTGCTATAAGCTTTCCCTTTATAATAATAGCACGTACAGTGGCTCGTGGAATATCTAGAAGGGAAGAAATATCAATAGTTGACATCTTGCTACAGTGACATCCTCAAATTCAGTGTGCACTTTGGAACTAACCATTCTTTCACAAATGGATAAAGGGAGACTGCGTGGCTAAGGCCCCTGATTTTCTTAACATGTGTGTACTAAATATAGCTTTACACACATTCAACCACATCTCATTAACATGTGTGTGGGTGTGCAGGACTCTATGACAGATTGATTCCATAGCATCCTCATAATCATCAGAATTAGAAAACACAGATGTTACGAATAATATTTAGGATACCAGCAAAAAACATATATATTTAAACATGCACACATATGATAAACAGTATAGAGGCTTACAAAGCTCTGTTTTAGCCACAGCTATTTTTGAAAGTGTGCAGTCCTTCTGTCCACTCATTTAAACATGATAAACTTATCCCGCCTTTTTGAAATCATGTTCATTCTCATACAGATCCTTTGTAACGATTAAAAATTTCTGGAAAATCATTAAAAAAAAAACGTTCTGTTATTCCAGCACATCTCAAATTAGTAGGTATATCAGAGAACAGGCAACTGAAGAGATCAAGATGTAAAAATTTCCTATAACAAATAATTAAATTCTAATTATTTATGCACTAAGTTACGGTCCTGATTTCCATTTTCAGCAAGTTTTGTATTGAGAAAAATACAGGAACCTAGAAATAGGCCATAAATACTTTTTGATATTTCTTCATAATTTGCTGTCAACATGGACCAGTGAAAAACCAGGTAATTATTTTTTTATATAAACAGAAACACAAGTCAAACAAACAGGTTGCGTGTTTCAAATGACACGATGAGATTTCATTCTTATCAAAAAGTATGCTGATAAAATCACTAATCTCTAAAGTCTATAAATTCAGAGAGCATTAAAGCCTGAAGTTAAGCTCACGGTTAAGCTCCAAACATGATTCTGGGCACAACAAACTTACCGGTTTGTTTTCTTCATCCTCTGACGACTCTGAGATCTCCTCCTCCTCCAAAAACTCCACATCTGACTCCCCAGGTGCGATGGGAACAATGACAGTCAGGTTTGGGTTGGTCATGTAGCTGTCCTCTTCTGGTACGATGTACTTCTCTCCATAACGTCCAAAAATCCCCCCATTGCTCTCCATGTGATTTCCAATCGGCTTGAGGGCCTGACTGGTTTCCTTGGGCTTCTGTTTTTGACGCTTCAAGCTCCTGTTGCAGAGGTTGATGATGCTTGTGACAATCCAGGAAATGCCGGAATGGATGCGAGCGATGGCAATCTGAATGTTATTCAAGTCTCCATCTTCGTCTGGAGCAGAGAGATTGTCTGAGCTGAAGGAGCTCAGCAGCAGGGCCAGAAAGAGATTCAGCACCTGTTGACAAAAAATGTATGTTTAGTTACATCTGAATGGAAGAAACTATTGAACTTCCCTTTATAGCTATTTAGCCGTAGCCACTCAAGCACTTAAGCTCCTTTTTCTTTTTTTTAATTTCCGTGGGGGGAAAAAAAATCATCAAATAAAGTCAGTAACAGTTTCACACATGTATAAATAAATGACTTTGGGATCTAAAAATAAGAAACACATTTCAACCAAATTTGCACAGAAATGCTACATCCCTTTTAGCTGTATTATTTCCACACTTCCTCTTTATTCGATATGCCACACTCCACAATAATAACCTATTGTTATTATTGGTGGGTGGTGGGTAGTGTGATAATGTTGCCTGGAAGGATGTTTGGTGTGAAAAGGGTTAGCGAAGCAGAACATTTTATAGCCATATTATGCTTGTATCACCATCTGACGCACAAAGCTCTGAATGGTTTAGTATGTAAAAGCTTTATCATTTCACCTAATGCCTGACATGATGTCCCATATATTTTGTCAACATTGGCAAATCCCGCAGAGTTCTGCAACAACGATACGCTCAGGCACATATGGCTGATGTTTCAGGCCTCCTGAAGTCAAGGTTCAAAGCATCCAACTCCTAAGTAATCTGTCTGCTAGCTTAGAGAGCAGCAGCACGGGGCATAACACTGCACATATGTGTGTGTGTCTGTGCGTGTGTTCACTGCACGTGTGATGTGCACAGTTGGCAAGGATCATCTTTAGCCACTGAGCTAGTCAGAGATGGGGAGCATGAGCAGATGATTAGTGATGAATGCCCTCCGACCTTCTCACCCCTAAGCATCGTGGATAATCCCATAGATAAACTGCTTTCCCACGATTCATGTGCACAGAGAGGTTTCTGTACATTCCATTCCATAGTGAACACTGTTGTGATCTGATCTTTAGGCTAACAAGGCAATACAGTCAATGAAAGTGTCTCAATCCACTAATAGCATCTATGCGATACTAGAGAAACTGCTATGTACACCTCAGGTCATCTTATCACTTAGTCATTGTTAGGAACCTAAGGAATAAATATCTAGCAAGTATCCTTCTCTTGACTGGGTTTGAATTATGCAAATCTCTTGCTATTTTTTTGTTAAAAGAATTTAAACTTATCCTAACTACAAAAGTGGAGGAGAGCAAGTGAACCGGTAAATAAAACTAGATTTTTATTGGTTTGTCTTTTGGCTCTGCAGTGTTTGTTCAACACTTGGGTCCCAATTTCACCCATAAGGCTTAGCTCATCGGTGGTGGATAAAAGAGCAGTAAAGCTGCTCCAGCACTGAGTTTGTCTCTTGTGGCTTCAGTTTGCACGGCAACATGTGTAGATAAGACATATATGATGCAGCACAAATAACAGGTGGTTTTTAAGTTACAGTACCAACTGCACAAAAGTTGAGGCGGTGTGTAAAATGTAAATGAAAACAGAATGAAATGACTTGCACATCTCATAAATCCATAATTTATTAAATTTGGTAGCAAGTCTGCTAAATCTAATCTGATGCAAGACCGTGACACTTCAGCATGCTGAAGAGTTGCTCATTTACAGATACAGAAAATATTAAAGCTTGCAAATTTTAGCATAATTAACTTGAGGGATGGTCCATTCACATAATACACGGTCAGCAGTCCTCCCCAGTGCCACGTAATCCCAGATTACTTGTGACATCACCAAGTGGATTTGGTAGCATGAAACGCTACTGCATCGCTCTGAGTCATCATATACTGTTTAAAGGATAACTGTCTTATAGAACATCAAAACCACGTCTTCCCCTAAAGGCAAATGATACCCTCATACCCTCCACATATCCTCAATTTTTTAAATAAAATTTAAATGATTAAGGAGCAATGTATTCATTCATTTTGTAATGCTTTCAAAAATGCATACCTGATTCATAGGATTTCAATATTTTTAAAAAGGCTGAGTAATTCCACGTACTGCCTGGACACTGTGTTTTGTTTAACAAGTCTGTTTTCAGAGTAGTTCAACCACTGACCACGGCCTGCTAATTTAACTGCACAGTTGGAGGCAAATCTCAGGGTGGTGGGATGACTGCGTGGGTGTGGCTGCTACCATATGGTAATGTGACAGTAAATTCCACACTGAAAGTTTGATTCTGGGGTAATTTATGGTGAACCACCATGTTGGCTGAGCTCCTGACATGATGTGAGGATGCTCTCTGAGTTGGGTGGCTATGACTTTGAGATCACTGCTATGAGCAATGTGATGATCGCAGCATGAAAGTTGGTCAGTTTGTAACAGAAGTTCATGTTTGCTCTCTATGCAAGTGCAGCTGATCAGAAAAGGATTTCCAGTAAAAGCTTTAAAATGAAAGAACTTGAAGGGGGATCAGACACTTTCAGCTTTTTGACTGCACCTCATGCCTGATCATGTAGTTGGCATTTGCAGCAGCAATATGGTGCATATAGGACTGAGCAAAATGTCACTCAGTGCAACAGTGTGGTTGACTGATTTCTACTTTCTGAACATTGCAAAACAGAGGAACAGGGGAAAGGCCACACAGACACTTTTCAAAAGAAACTCTTGTTGATTTTAATCTTTTTGTGAGCTTTGCCGGTACAAAAAAATATAGACTATCACTCAACATAACCTTAAACAGGTTAAAGTTTAAATGCCAAGTCATAAGAACTTACCACCAAGTTCCCTATGACCATGACCAACATGAAGACCAGGATGCAGAGGGGCTGACCAGCCACTTCCATACAGTCCCACATGGTCTCAATCCACTCGCCACACAAGACCCTGAACACAATCAGGAAGGAGTGGAAGAAGTCCTTCATGTGCCAGCGAGGCATCTGACAGTC
>VOQK01001889.1:0-12657 GCA_015052645.1 Benitochromis conjunctus
GTTGTGTTCTTTTCTTTTTTTTTTTTTTTTTTCTTTTTTTCTTCTTCTTCTCTGAGTAATTTGGTTTGACCTCCTGCAGCTACCGTACCCGCGAGGAGATTCAGGAGGTCCGCAGTAAGAGCGACCCCATCTCCATGCTGAAGGAGCGCATGCTCAGCCACAACATGGCGTCTGTAGAGGAGTTCAAGGTGAGAGCGTGCAGATGGCAATGATAAATTCACAGCTTCAAACCTTTATTTAAAAAGGTTGGCAGCTGGAGATTACAGCACCTGATTTCTCTCCCGTCAGGAAATCGACATTGAGATCCGTAAGCAGGTGGAGGAGGCGACTCAGTTTGCCACCTCAGACCCGGAGCCGCCGCTGGAAGAGCTATGCAACCACATCTTCTCCACCAACCCGCCGCTGGAGGTGCGTGGGACAAACCCCTGGTCCAAGCTCAAGTCTGTCAGCTAGACTCGGACCACACACGCCAACCTTTAACCCTCACACATTCAGCACCTCCCTCCTCGACTTTAGGCCTCGGCGCCTTCACGGGACTTTGAGGTTTTTACCTGAAACCTGCCAGTGTTATTTATTTAGTTTACATGTGAGATATTATTCGTGGTGGAGCCAGAGGTGTTGGAGAGGATTAACATGCTGCACTGTAAACGCACAAATCCCAACATCTGACATGTAAACGTGTCCGTTAGAAACCTTCTCCATGTTTATCCTGCATTTTAAACTCTTAGGAGATTTTAAATGTTCAAAACTTGTGTAGATATTCCCTTAGAACTGTCACTTTAAACTTGGGAAATGTGATGTTTGACCTTTCTGGTAGTAAATGTGAGCTTCAGTCCAGAGCAGTCCCTGATCTGAAGCAGCTTCAGCGTCCAGGACAAGGACACAATATTAATGTATGTGACAATAAAATGGCTCTGAAAATGTGTTTCTAACCTGAAGATGAAAACAAGACTTTAGACGGTCTCTAAATACTTTAGACCCTCTCACTATCTGCACACAGAAGTCTGAGGGATCTTCCAGGAATTATCATTTTCCAGATCTAATTGGAAGTGCTGATTTTGAATTTGTTGCTCTGTTATCTAGAAGGAGGTAAAACCATGTTCACATTACTTAAACCTCAGGGTTTAACCTGAAGTTTTCAGTTGGCCCCAAATCCTGCTTCATGGTGCGGACCTCTGGAAATTAAAACAAAACTGTAATAAAAAGATGAATGAATAAAATATAATAATCGAGCTACTCGACTGCTGTCGAGACAAACATCTGGACTTGTGTGGGGAAACTGAAGCTGGCGACTGGATGCACTACATCTGACTTTCTTTGCACTTTATGAGTTTAAAGGAGGAGTCTGTTATAAAATCTTTCCTGTGTGTTCTGAGCCTGTACAGATATAAAGCTTTCTTATTAACCTGTCTGAATGGTTGAAACTGAAGGTTGTGGAATAAAACAAAACCTTAAAGAAAAGTGGAAATGTGATTGGTGTGTTTGAATCGGCTCATATTTTATTTGCTCAGCTGTCAAACGTGAAATGTGGTTACAAAGTAATGCTTCACAGTATGACTCAATATTTGATCAAACTAAAGGAAATCAGTGAGCTGTGTTCAGTTGTTCCACCCTCAACCACCAGATGTCACTATCAGGCTGACAAACCGCTCAAAACTGAACTTTTTTCCCGTTTGATTAGAGTAAAACTCTCCAACGGCTTTGTTCTGATTTATTGTCAGCTTCATAATATAAAAAAGAACATGTCTGGACTCCTTATTCCTACTATTGTCGCTCTATTAAAGCTTTATGAAGGAACTTCATGCCTGACTCGGACAAAAATTAAATGCTGTAAATTTAATGTAAACCACTGAAAAGGTGTCACAGAAGAAAACGGAAAAATCTCTGACAGAAAATTTTTCAAAACTGGATTTTGTAACGACGCACAGTTTAAGGAAACGATGCGGTGAACCGAGGAGCACACTGAAGTCAGGTTCTGTGGGCTGATGTTTGTTTTTGGTTGTGTCGTTTTTGTTGTCGTTTGTGGTTGTTTTGTGTTCTTCAGAGGTCATTTTCTTTTCTGTGCTCGTGTTTCCTGTTTCTATGAGCATTTCATATATTATATGTAACCTGGTTTTGGAACAGGACCAAGCAGGACAGACGAGATCTTCAAAGAGTGGTTCGCTCGGCCGGACGCATCATTCGCCCTGAGCTTCCTGACCTGCTGTCCATCTACACTAAGCGGTGCAAGACCAAAGCCGGGAGGATTATGATGGACCTCTCTCATCCCAACAATGGACTCTTCTCAGTGTTGAGGTCTGGGAAGCGCTTCCGCTCCCTTAAGACCAAAACAGAGAGAACGAGGAGGAGCTTCTTCCCCCAGACTATTCGGGCCCTGAACCAGGAGTAGGACTGGACTCTCTGTCTCATTACTATACATCAGCAACTGTTTATTCCACTGCATACTGTTACTCTGCACACTGTTTATATTGCACACTTTTATACTTTCAAATAAAATTTGAATTTGTACAATCAACCAAAGAGGCATATCTAAATGTCTAATTATGCAGTGAAAGTACACCTGGATAGGAAACACAGAGTGAAACACTGTGAGTCATGGATTGGCCTCCGCACAGTCTGAAACTCCACATTATTGAAGGAGTGTGGGAACAAAATTCAAAAAACATAAAAAAAGCACTTTGAGGTACAAGAAAAGTACAAGAAAGGTGCCTCAGGCTGCGCTCAGGTGGCCAAGGTGGTTTGTGACGTGAGTACAAACTCTGGTTACGCCTTATATACTGTATTTCTGTGTATGTTTGCATATGTTTAAAAAAAATCACTGTGCCAGTTTTGCTCGAGAACTGCTGGGGTCCAGATTCACAGTATGACGTGCTGGTGATTATGTTTCCTGGTTAAAGGTTAAAGATGAGCAGACATTTTTATGGTATTTTACAGACTATCAGGGTCAGTCACTGTAATGCTCTCGTACGCTCTCTTGCTTCTCTGCCAAATGAAGACGTTCTGGCTTCAGTTAATCACAGAGATAATGGCAAACAGTAAATCCAAGTCTCAGGGTCAGAACATCAGACGAGCCACATTTTCTACAGTCTGCAGAAACAGCAAAGTGTTAGAAATATGAAACCCCCCCAGAAATATCTCATTTGAGTTCCACATATAACACTTTACTTTGATGTTTTCTTCAGTTGCGGTGCCAAAATCGGTTCCAGTTTCAGCCCCCTCTTCACCAACCTCTTCTACTAAAAAACCTGCATTCAGAGATCCGCCTATGTATCATGATGCTGCGCGGCTCAAAGGGAGACTTTTCTAAAAATGCAGCACTGTGTGAACGTGCAGCATTCCTGAACACCGGGCAGCGTTCAACACAACAAGCTGTTATGTAACGTGGTGAAGTGGGAAGGCTCTTTTCTGCAGTTGTGTGGGCAGTGAGTGGACTGAAACGGCTGCCTGAGTATGTGTGTGTCCGCACTGGCGTGCATGTGTGCTCGTACGGTGCTTCTTTTCACTGCTCAGCTCTTATTTTCTTATTTTGGGTGAAATTTATGGTGACTTTGTAAAGACATCTGACCTCCAGGGGGCTGCCCGAGGTTCAGATGTAGTTTTAGGTTTCATGTTAGAGCCGGGCTCATATTTGGCTTGATTTGTGTTGAGTATTTAATAGTGATGATGGTGTTCAGGGTGAGAGAATGAGGAATGCTTATATCAATAAATGTCCTCTCAACTGCAGATAGACTAGCATGTGTGTGTGTAACCTCTTCAACTTCTCCAGCTTTCATCCCACAATCCCTCTCCATTTGCCTTAGAAAGGTTGCCATGGTTACGCCCACACAACAGACTGAACTTTTCAAGTGTGTGTGTGAAAGAGAATGACACACACACACACACAGCTTTTTCCCTGTTCGACTCGATTATCTCAGTGACTAAAAGGAAAAACAAAAATGTCTCCAGGTGATCTACGGGAAAAATCGGATTATTGTAAAGAACACAAAAAAATGTATTTATCATGAATGAGTACTGGAAATGATTACATCAAAGCATAATGCTTTAATGTTATTGTTCTTATTTACTTTTTCAGACTGCGGGGAAACCATACTGTTGCTTCACCAGCTGAACAACCACAGCTGAACATCACTAACGTCTAACTTTAGAATAATGAAGCTCACAGAAGTCAAATAATAAAATATTGTCCCCACTCTGTATTGCTGTCCCAATAGGCATATATAACATTTTTTTAGAGAAAACTATGGCCACACTAAACTTTTTAGCACACACATGCGTGCAGCTTTCCTTTGTAGTGCACCTTTATACTCACTCAGTTAGACTAGGCGGACTTACAGTGAGAAAAAAACCTGATGAAAGATCATCATGTGCTTTGATTTGAACCTGTGTGTGACAGGTCATGTGACCACAGTTCACTCACCTGACTGGCCAGAGCAGCAGCAGCCTGCGTTTGTTTGAATGAAACACACTCCAGCGGGTTGTATTGAGGTTTCTGCCCCTTTAATTGTCTGTCGAAGCTCTCCTTATACTTCACCTGCAATAAACATTAATGGAAAACATTTTAGAGGCTAACTGGAGACATCAGCCGTTAAATGTAAGTGCATTTTTTTAACCACACATTATAGTGCTGACCTGCAAAATGGCTACTAGTGCATGCTGGGAAGGTTGTGCGTTACCTGGCTGGCCAGTTTTGAGACCTCTTTGGCGTGCTGGATGTCGGTTCTGGACAGAAGAGACTCGTCACTGTAAACGGGCTGCTTAGTATTACTCTTATAGGTCACCTGTCGATGTCACAAACACACAAAAAAACTAAATAAAACAAATGCAAAAATATTAAAACAGCTGTGAAAAGAGATTTTAGTTAAACTTTGTTATTTTAGTTTTCAGGTAATTTGATAAATCTAAACTTCATAAGCATCAGGAGGCGCCGGCACAGATTTAACTGTAATATCTGTTCTAAACTCCTTACATTTTGCACTTGGTAAACATCATCGCACATAATATATAATAGCAGCACCTATTACTAACAAAAGTATTCAACAATAAATAAGAAAACAATCAGAAACCAAAAAACAATAAAAACTAAAAACTGCTACGGTGTTTTAGGGCCACACAAAAAATAAATAAATAAATAATATATTGTTCATCATTTTGAGAATAAAGTCAAAATTCTATCTTGTTAAAAAAGTTGCTGTACCCTCTACAAACACCATATTTAGGTGAGTTAGTGAAACAAATTATTAAGTGATTGATCTCGTGATGTAACATACATCCTCTTTATTGTACGAGGGTGTAACCATCGACAACCTCACATCTGTGCATTACCAGCCATTTCATTTGCACAAATCCACTCTTCCACAACTGGAATCTCCACATGTAGACTTTAAAAAAAATTCTTTTCAAATTTGTCTCAAAATTTCATCTTTATTCTCCAAATAATCAGAAATATATGTTTTTTTTCTTAACGTGGGCCTAATCCTCCGTCGTACAGACGGCAGAAGAGTTAAAAATAACGCAAACCTGGTGCACCCTTGTTTGTGTACATTTATTAATGCTGAATTAGCTGTTAGCGGTTCCTGATTGTAAAACACAGAGAACGCTAACTGGATGTATGCAAACACATGCTTTGTACTTTTAAGTCTTTTAAGTACTCGTAATTCTGAACTGAATCTAAATTGGATTCCTAAAACTAAGTCCAAACCCTCAACAAGACCCCTGAAGGTCTGTCCCAAAGAGAGGACCAGGTCAAAATGTCCCCGCTTTCCAAAACAAGTCCTCACAAAGATAGAAATACAAGCGCACACACACATCACACTTTCCCATGAAGCTACAAAACACTCTTACATAATGACAGTTCAGTGTTAAGAGCAGAACATTTCTATAATTAATCAGCATTTCCACTCAGAGAAAAGCTGCTGAACAGGAATGTTGTCATGGAGATGAGTGTTGGATGGAACGTGGTTACATGTTCAAACACACACGCTTACATCGCTGGCCAGTTTAGCTGCGTTGGTGGCGTTCACGATGTCAGGTCTGTCTGGGACCGTGTTGTAGTGATGAAGCTCCTCTTTACCTTTTCTGTAGCTGACCTGAGACCAGCAGAGGCAGTTACAGAGAAAAGGAGGAGTTACTTTAATAAAACCAACATAAACAAAAGTGCCGTTCAGTTCAAAATTAAAAACATAAATAAAAAGCAGGTGTTACAAACACTGGTCATAAAAACAGAAAAAAGCTGAATTCACTCAAACAGAAGGCACTACATTATGGGTAAAGCTAGCGCTAGCACTTAGTTAGCATGACGATCACATGCACAGCTCCCTTGTGTTCACTTTATAAGTCTTTTCCTAGTCGCTCCTGTGTTGCCGTGTGTGTCTCAGATCTCAGTGGGGCTTTTTCCACTTGCTCTTTTACTTTGATGATAACTATCTTTGTTTGTCTCCAGTTGCTTTGATTCCTTTGACTCCACCTTTTATTCCAGTTTATTATTAGCTCTGACATAATTGTGGACTATAAATGGAAACCAGAAAGCTTCTGGTACCACAAATCACGTCTCTCGCCAACATATTTATTCATGTCCATTTTTTCTCCTTGGAGCTGATGACAGGATGAACCAGGTTACATTCACTGGCTAACAACTCATTAATCAGGTGTTGTCACATTCAGTTTCAACACACATATATGGTGATGGTGAGGCCACGAGTGAAATCACTCTGCTCAAAGCTTCAGAATCCGACTTTCCTAACCAATCATAGACAGCACGATGTTATGCAGCACGGTGTGTTAACAGTATCTAATAGAGAAACTGTTAAGTTCCATTGAATTAACTCCACATATGAGGCAGTATTCATCAGTGATGAACTGCTGCCGACACAGTCATACGAACAAACATTACATAACAGCTGCTTGTATCATTGAATTATACTGATGGCTAAATATTATGTGTGAGTGCATATATTTACTTCACTCTGCTTCTTGGTGACCGCCATGGCGTGCTCCACCTCAGGCAGCGTTTTCATGTTGGTGTAGCTGGACTTGCCCTTCTCCCGATTATACTTTTCCTTATAGAACTTCTGCAGAGAAAAGAAGGACAGTCAAAAAGGAGCGAGGAAGAAAAACGAATTAAATAAATGAAGAAAAGGAGGAGTGGAGGATTTGAAAAGAGAGACGCAGAAAAACAGAAGCCTGATAAATTTAGTGAGGAAAACATCGGATGACTAATTCATCCTGGTGCTGGATTGCGACCGAAAACGCACTTGTTCATTTGTCTAAAAATAAGACGAGCCGACTTCCAACTGTGAAAATGAGGAATTCACAGCGTGATGCACAAATGAATACAAAAACCGATTGATGTTAAAAGGCCTGCAGAACAAACCGGCTGCCTTCTGTTTGGATTTCGCTTTAATCGCGTTTCAAAAACCAACTGATTGCTAATGTGTGCATGACTTTATAAAGAAATAAGGGTTCTACATTTAAAAAAATGCCTAAGGTCTGTGAATCTGTGAAGAAAATAATAATTACTGTAATAATAATAATTACTGCAGACTGTCAAACATTAGATATATTGCATATAAACATAAAACAGTAGCAATTTCTGCAAACTTGTAATATAACATCATGAATATAAGGACAAACTAATGAGTGATGTAATGTACTTTCAGGAGCTTTTATACTCTCATAGACCACTCATGTAAACTACTAACTATACTAATGTTAATTAATGTAACTATAAGCCATCTGGGGAAATAATACAATATATATAAAAGTCAAAATAAAGTATTAGCTGTAGAGTAGTTTTAACTAGTATGGATAGAATTGCTATTTTGTTATTTAATTGCTTGTGAGGTGTCCTTAAGTGTCTTGGCAGATGCCTTCAAATAAAATTTATTATTATTATTAAATCAGGTGAATCATCTTCTTGCCTTCTGTTTTTCATTTTATTTTTATTACGGCACAGCGTGATCAGAGTTGATGACACTGACAGACTAAAGAAACCGATCTGGCTCTGTTGTCTGCTGCAAACTGGACACTTTGCGTAGTAATATTTAAAAACTGTATTCTATATGGTTTTATAGGAAAAAAGGTCATGTAGGAACCAGCATACTGGACAATATTGTCCTGGTTTGTTCTCTCAGGGTTTTACAGACACCGGGATTGTCTGGGCTGCTGATGTAAAGGTGGACAACGTTACGCGCTCCAGTTAGCGTCACATTGCTCAGTCAGCAGACATGAAACCAGAAAAGGATCAGGCTCGTGTCCCAGATTACCCAAAGCTTTGCTTTTCTGCCCTTGGGGCTGATTGACACCAAACAATTACCCTCATGTGTAACATGTGTACAATAAACAGAGAAATTCATGTTCTGTAGCAGCACTTCAGACAGTTTGAGGAGAATCAGGTCAGCACATTGTCCACAGCTTCCTCACATGTGGCACATAGCTGAAAACAGTCCACGTCAGACACACTGACATACTGCAAAAACAAAAAACTGACAGGGCAGAGCGTCCAGGAGGCAGAACACATGATGCCCACTCTGTAGTAATAAATGCACCGGACTGTCACCTGCTCCATTCACACTGACACACAAACTGACACCACGCCACTCAACATCAGTCATGGTTACCAGAAATGAAAAACACCACAGCTAGAGTGGATTTAACTCTTCTGGAGAATCATAAATTCACTTTTTAGCTGAACATACTTTCCTCCCCTGACTATTTTTCATACCACTATGTGCAAGATGGAACAACAGTTTGCATACGATGTATGACACACAATTTAAAGTCTTTGCTCAGCTTAATGTAGAAAACAGCAAAGGCAGGTCTCTGTATAATCATGAGCAATTACAAGTTTCCTGCTACCCTGCTGGTGGAGCTGTCTGTGAGAATGTGCAAATCAGTTGGACCAGACAGGCTCTAAACACAGCCAGCTCCCAAGCACAAAGATAGGAAAGCAGGCTGCGTCATGCATTTTGTGCCAAATGTCTTTAGACAGCTCCAGCTTCTTCATAGCTCTCACTAAGACCAGGATTGTGCATCACATCAGTGCACATCCCAGGTGTTTAGGACATGTGTCCTGCTGCTGCGTTATAAATGGCCCAAAACTAAACACCAAACATCTGGATAAACCTTAAGAGAATTCGAGGTTTGTGCAGCTTTCAGTGATTGCTGAAGACTTTTCTTTGCTGCAGTTTATTCACATCCTCCATGGAAATAAAATGTACTTCTTAATTGTTGATGCTCTTTGAATCTTTTAAATGCACTTACATTGGCGACGGGGGCAGGAGTCTAAGTACAGATGCCCCGTTGTTACGGGAGGTGTTCCCAAGTGTACATAGACACAAACTTTCCAGTGTCTGGGGTCTGCCCTGAGGCCTCCACCCAGCAGGACGAGCCTGACACACATCACCGGCGATGTGTACAGACCTTTAACCACTCAGCTGCCTCCTTTTGTTTTTAATCCTGTTTGTCTTTTTATATTTCCTCGTGCATCTTTTCCATCTTGTGCTAATGCCTTCATCTCTCATCCAAAGCACTCTCCTGGGAATTGTTGAAACAAACACAGTCACTGCATTTTGTTCCTTGACAGGGCATCTTTTCTCTTTCCAGATTTACTATCACCCGCTCATAAACACCAGCATCGTCCAGCTTGTGGACAGTTTGTAAAATCTCTGTCAGAGGTGTCAGTTTTCAGCAGCGAGTCTGTGAAAAGTGTGTGTCTGTCCCAGTTTATCAGCTTCAATCTGCCACTGCTGTTTTACTGTGTGTGTGTGTGTCTGTTGTAGACAGTAGGTCAGTGTCTGTGTCCTCAGGCTCTAGAGCACCATACAGCTGCTCCCTGTTTTCACGCTTCTACAGACAAAATGATACCAACTCACAAAACACTTCCCATGAGTGTGTGTGTGTGTTAAACAGAGGACCGCAGGATGCTGCTGTTTAAATGCTTCCCATCTGCTCTTTAGTTAGAAATGTGAACCTACTGCACACAGAGACTCTTTTTTATCTTTCAGATAGGATTATTGTTCCAGAGGTGTGACATCTGTCTAAACATGTTCACACTTCACCACTTTACTGTTTAAAAACATGCAGAGAAATTCAATATTTTTTCTGTTGTTGCTCCTTCAAAAGCTCAGCTTGTATATTTTAAATTTGCTCCGTTTGCCCATTAAACAGAGCGCAAATATCGATTTGGTGTCACTGACTTGATGCTGTGAAGGCGGCGTCAGACTCACATCGCTCTGTGTCTTGGTCAGCTCTTTGGCAAATACGGTCTCGATGGTTTGGGGCATCTGGGCATAGAGACTACAGCCGGCTTCTTTCTTACTCTCCTCCCTGTAAGATTTCTGCAACACAAAACATGTGAACCACACCAAAAGACATGGACCAGATTAGGACGTCTTGGAAAACATCAGTGCAGCACTTTGCTTTGCTGTCTCACCAACTTTTATTTTAACGTTCTGCATAATTACAGATTTTCATAATGAAATATTTATTATTATGAGGCTGATGCATTATAAATCTTCTAAAAAATGTGATCACAACAATTTGCTGAGGTCTAACAGAACGTAATGATGCCTACCTAACATGCACAGTTAAGTTGACCTTAATGATTTTAACAATTTAAACTAAGAGAGAATAGTTTTCTTCATTCGCCTTTCTTTTCAATTATTACTTCCTGGTTCAAACTTTTCAAACTGGAAACACTGCATCGAGCTACAGACTGATTAAAAACAACATAAAATCCATCAGAAAGTGCAGCAGCATATGTGTACAGGTAAACAAATGGAAATGCCCCTGTGGTTTGCTGAACAGCAGTTGTTCCGTGTGTGCCGTCACATTTGACTCACCCCTTGTTGTTTAAAAACAGTCACACCTGTAAAGGTCTGCATACCTGAGCTTAGAACTGCTGCCGACTCACAACATGCACATGAAAACCATGTGTTAAGAGAGCAGTGGCTGCATGTTTAAAGGTACCTCACTGTGCAGCTGGCTCTGCTCCTTGGCATGCTGAGTTTCTTTGGTCTGGGGCAGCAGAGAATACAGACACTTAACCATCTCCTTCTTACCCCCCTCCTTGTATTTATTCTGGGTGAAGAAAACAAAACAGGCGATTAATAACTGCTCAGTGACACTGAGCACACACCTGCACCTCACACTGCATGTGATTTCATCTGAGTTTGAATAGATTTGGAGCTTGCACTAACATCTTTATAATAGAAGTATGTAGCATGGAGGCGTGGAGCAGAACATACAACTGTTTGCAGATGACACTCAATTCTAAAACTGAAAAACCTCTGACAAATACAGAAAGAAAATCAGCTGAAATCCAAATTAAAGACCCCCAAATTATGATTTTTAAGGCTATTGGAGCCTATGTAATAAAATGTAATACTTTCACCCGTGCAGTAAATTCATGAAGCCACACTTTAGTAAAGTGTTACCAGCAAAATCAGCAAACACAGAAAGCTTTTGCATCCATGCTCCACATTTACAGAGTTATATTGGATTTTTTAAATACATGCTTAATTTTTAAAGTGCAATCAAAATGTAAGCACATGCAGTTTCCCACCTTACTGTGTGTCTCAGCCATCTCTTTAACAAACTGAGTCTCCAGAGTTTCAGGCAGCAGCGAGTACAAAGTGTTGGGCAGATCCTCTTTGTCTTTCTTGTATTTTGACTAGAAGAGCCAGACACGCAGAGGAAAAAACACATTCAGAGATACAGATAATATATATCTCTGAAAGAAGCAGTAAATGTACATACCATGAAGAGATATGTGAAATACTTGATAAACATAAACATACAGGGCTGTTCATTTCTAAACACCCCACAGTTTTTGTCAAATTTTACCTAAAATAGGTGCAAATGCCTCAGTAAATCTGGCGCCTGTAGCAGCTCACCTCGCTCTGAAGTTCTGAGATGTGTTTAACAAACTCCATCTCTTTGGTCTCCGGCATCTGGTGGAAAACACTGCTGCTGATCTCCTGTCTGCCTTTCTGCTTGTATTTATTCTACAGCGCACAAACACGCAGAGTAAAAAGCAACGATGAAAAAGCAGTCCAGAAAGTGAGAAAAAACGAGAACAGTAAGTTTGCATGCTTTAACCATGTCAACATGATGAATCACTGGGATTTTTTTAGCAGTTTTATGAAACAGAACAAGCTGCAGTGAAACTATTAGAACAATGTTTTTACTAGTGCTAACACTGAGAACTAGTTACACGTTGTGGACGTCCACCCACCTCACTCTGAAGCTCCATGACTGCTTTAGCAAATTTGATCTCCTCTGTCTCAGGCAGCAGTGAGTACAGGTTGGTGCTCAGCTCCTTCTTACCTTCCTTGTACTTCACCTGGAGAGCACAGAGGTACGTATAATAGGTTAATCGTATAATGTAACTGAAAAAAAGTCTACAAAAAAAGTTCTAATTTGTTCGATCTACAGACTTTTTATATGACTGGAAGAAATATCAAAGAACTAAGTAGCTCAATAAAAAATCATCAACACAGAAAAAGTGGTACGCACAGGCAGGAACTAAGAAAATGAAGAGCTAAACTAAAATCACATGCTCAAACTTACAGAACAAAAACTAAATCAAAAATGGACCCAAACTGCTAAAAACCAACAAACACAAATGAAAAATGAAAAGCAGATACCAAAACTTCAAAC
>VOQK01001892.1:3006-18204 GCA_015052645.1 Benitochromis conjunctus
CTCTCCTGCACGCACCTCATGCCGTTGCTCATCAGACCCCTGCATGCTGGCTGCAGCGATCTCATCTCAACCCTGCTTGCCTGTGAGGGATTAAAGTCTTAATCCGCCAGGCTGAAGCTTGCTATTAGTACCAGCAGGGCTGTGGCATTCATTGTGTTTTCTCATGCATGTGTGCATGTCTGTGTTAGCACTGTGGCGTTTGTGAGATGGATGGTGGACAGCTGCAGGTGTGTGTGTGTGTGTGTGTGTGTGTGTGTTAGAGAGAGATTAAAAAATAACAGTAACCTGAGGGAAAAATGAGTTGATACAATGGGGTGGTGATAAACAAGTTAGCTGGTTTAATGTTGGAAGGCTTGGGTGTTCCCTGTCTAGCACCTGTGCTAAAATTGAGACTGAACAAACTCCCTGTGTCCATGTGGGTGTGCGAGTGATTCTCTCTCTCTCTCTGTCTTTATGTGTGTGATAAAGCAAAAGAAAGTGACACACAGCATTAAAAGGTTATATTGCATTACAGTCACAGTGAGGCGCCTAATCCGTTCAGCTGTGACTGAAACATCATCTCAGCTGTGCAGGAATAAAAACAACCAAAACCGAAAACACAGAACTATTAGCCCAGCATGTGTGATCAGTGTCATGCTGCATACACTAACCAGGCCTCCTGCGTTATAGGTTAATGAGTAGTGATGGAGGGATTAAATAAACTGAATGTCTCACGCACACACACACAGCGAGAGAGAGGAAGAGAGAGCACCGCCTGCCTACCTCGTCAGTTTCCATCTCTACCCGCACTAATGTGTTGTCTGCTCTCTTAGATGGCTTAAAGGACTGGCCAAAGTGTTTGCTTGTTTTAGCAGTTCCCTCGGGCACACACAGCCTAATGAGCTGCTTCTGAAGGACAAAGTTTGAGGCTGGAGATGCAAACAAGTCTGCAAGCCTGATGATATTTTATTCTCTGAACTCTCACCTTGTCTAAATTATACTGCATGTGATTTGTTGGAGCAGTTACACTTTTCAAAGGCAGTTCTAAACTCTGACATCTATTTATGTACTTGTGAGGCAGTCCAAAGTTTGTCCAGCTGTTCAGTGTTACTAAGATTTATCACTGTCCTTCCCACCGGCTGAGTTTTCTCTTTTATATGTGGCTTTAAATAGTAATTCAAACATCTGGTTCGGCCTACAAGGATAACATGACTCTTCTTTTTTACATAACACGAATCTTCCAGTAATAAACAGCAGTAAACTATAGGAAGCAATGAGACCATCAGTTATTGAATCATAAGATTAGCCAACGGGCTTACCTCATCAGAACAGGGCGCACAGAGATATTTATCTTTTGATAAAACGGGTAACATTAAATATTCTGTCTTACTGTGTTTTCTTTAAAGCCACTAGTTTGATCTTCTTTAGACAGAAAACACAAACTGACAGCAAGATTTGAGTCTGAAGTTCAGATTTGTTTGGTGACGGTAATTCCGGGGCGAACCGCGCCCCCTGTTGCGCGTGAAGCGGTCAGGGTAGGAAACATGGAGGATAGCATCTCCTCAGTGTCCTTGAATTACAGACTGTATAAAATAGCGGTCAACAAAAGCCACACGATGCCCGCCTTTCTGCTGAAATGCCCTCTTTTTGTAATCTGGAAATTGCACACACAGTCGGCATTTGTCGGTCGGTCGCTTCTGTACCTGCTGTCACCTTTACGCACACTTGAACTTGGGCAAGCTATCCACAGTCTCCTCAGTTGCGCACCACAGCGCCGACTCCCTCCTCCCGTGCTCTTCCTCCTCCTCCTCCTCCTCCTCCTGCAGCACCGCTCCGCGAGCTGTAACGGGACACTTTCAGTGCTCCAAACCTTTCCTCGCTTCCCATCAACGGTATGTTCAGACTGTCTGCGTGCCTTCCATTGGAGTGGATGATGCCGGAAAGGCGTCCCTGTTATTGTGACATGTGGTGGCTGGTGATGATCGCTGACTCCGTGACGTGGTGCTGAATGATCGGAGGAATTGAGAGGCGACATTGAGGGATTTTACTCAAAACTGATCCGGCCGTCTGAAGATGAGCGCGGGGCTGAGGACGGTACGGTGTGCTTCATAAGTTATATTGATGTGTGCAAATGTTTCGTTTGTAGTTTTTACATTTGTCTGAAGTTGTGATGAAATACAAGTCTCTGTTATCTCGCCGACACTGTAACACAGAGGAGGACAAATCATCACACTTTGTGTTTGAGAGTTTTATTTGGAACAAAGTGTTCCCAAAATATGAAGTTGTTTTGAATTAATTGTAAAATTATGGTGTTTAAAATGTCCTTCAAACCACATTTGACTTTCGGGTCCTTTTTTTTTCGTTTCTGCAAAAATCCTCCAAACGAGAGTTGGTTATGTGATCGTAATTACGCGACAGATTTAACCGAATTTAATTAGAGATCTGTTCTACATAAGGGCGTAAAAATGTATCCCGGTACCCAGTGTGTGCTTTTGCAAGTTGGGGAGAGAGCGACAGCGAAAGAGAGAGAGAGAGAGAGTTTCCTGCTTAACATAAAGCATCCCTGCCTCTCCAGCAGCTCCTGACAAACGCAGTCACTGTTGACTGACTATGAATATAACATAAGCTCCCTGAATGAATGCTGCATGCAGCACAACCACTTAATAGAAAACTCCCAGTGTCAATAATCTAAAGCACAAAACAGAATTGTGCACATTCTCATTTTTATATAACTTTAACTTTTAGTGGGGTTTTATAAGTTTATTCGACCTAAATGTCATAATCTTCAAAACAATTCCACTCATTAAACTGTAAAGAAAATGCACAACAATAAGACTGACTGACTAACCATCTAACCTATTGGATTTGTGTCCATTGTTGAACCTAAATTAGCTGATGGTAACAGTGTAAACGCCCCCTTCAATTAACTTTACAGGAGGAAAAAGGAGGGAACTTCCATGAGGACTACAGATCAATTAATTGCAGTTGATCATTCTCTCCTCTTCCTGTGCACTGGAAATGAAATACCAGCACCTTGACAGAACTGATTTATTGGTTCCTCAATAACAGGATCTTATCCTCGTGCATCTGAAGTACTGAAGCACTTGGATACGATCCAGTTTGTCAAAGTGTTATTTTCATTCACACATTCAATAAGCCTGTGTTTACTTTACATCAATACTAAGCAGGACAATGACAATACTGCATACTGTTCTTACTTAAGTGAGCAGTGTTAGTGTAAATGGTCCTGGAGGTCTGGATTGCTTTTTACATGGCCCCCTGCTGTGCTTAACCATGACAGCTTTTTATTTGCTCACAGTGGCAGATGAGTGTTGCATTTGAGCACGGAAACCTGCACCTACATGCATTTTTAGAAATGGGCAGAAAACTGTGAAATTTAAATTAAGATTATCTAAACTGATGGGACATTTGAAGAAATGTCAGCGTAGCATTTTATTCACACCAAAAGCTGCCAAGAGAAAAGTGGAGGACAGCCAAATATAAGGCAGCTGTATTGTTAGTAACAGGATCCAAAAACAAACTACAGAGGATTATCTGAGCGTTAGCTGAATTCAATTAAATGTCAAATAACACAATAACAGGGCTCACATTGAAATGAGAGTATTAACTCTAACTCTTTAAAGTTCTGACACAACTCACCACTCTGGGCAACTTTAACAGCTGACGGTGGCAGTAAGTTTCAGGGAAGTTGTATTGCCAAGGAAAAACACTCTGGGCCTGGATCTGCGCGACAGACACTGGAGCACACGGCCAGTAGCTTACTCTGAGTGTGAATGCAACCGTGCAGCCTGAATGTTCTTTTCTTCTGTTAGTCTTTAGCTTTTCTATCACACCTTTTAACTGAACCTGTCAGATCATTTTTTCTCAATGTGAATTTGAGTGAAAAATTGCTCGCCTGTGCATTCAGGTCCTGCTCCGACCATAGCGATGGGCCATTTATAGCAGTAGAGCAAATGTGTCTGTCTTCTTTCTCATTGAAAAGAAGTGAAAGAGGAGGGAGGAGCTTCTAGCACTGCAGTCTCCTTTAGGTGTGCTCTCGCGGTCTCATCTTCAGTCTGTTTTCAGTCTTTCCTATTCTTGCTCTGTATTGTTGTATATGCCTAATCTCAGTCCACCCTTGCTTCATTCTAACATTTTGCTCTCTGTCTCTCTTTCAGTTGCCTGCATGATGCCACCACAGCTTTAGACTCTCCCTAATCCTGTTGTGGTGACACAGAGGATCTCCCTCAGTTCCCCAAGCACCCCAGCACTGCACATTTGGCTCCTTAACTCATGCAGCTCATTCTCTGCAGCTATCAGCCAGTGATCAGTCCTAACCCACTCTCTTTATTCAGGCTTTCCTTTGCTAGACTGGCTTCAGAACAGGATTACCCACTGATTTAATGTTGAAGTCTGGTACACAAACTCAGTCTGCTGCAGACCTCATGACACTCTGTTGGTTGGGGACCAGAACCATTTTCATCTTTTGTTGAGAGAAAAACAAAAACAACACTGCATCTTATCTTTCTTCTGTTTGCATATGGTAGCAGGAAAACCTTTTCAAATCTGTAATACAGAAAGAAGTGATGTTTATTGAGACTGAACAGTTTAGGAGGGCACTGTCTGCAGATTCTCTCTGCCTTTGCTATCTGGTCTGAGCTGTCCACTCTCCAATCGAAGCACAGTGCTCTCTGAATGCTGCCATGCCCATCATCAGCAATGCCAACCATGACTTCAGCAACCTGTCCGTCAGTGATGACAGCAGTCTCGACCACATATTCACTGAGATCCCAGAGACTGAGACTATCAAGGTATGAACACGATTGCTGGTAAAATAAACGATTAGGGAAGATTTATATCAAATAAGTTATCAAACTGTATAATAGTGATCGTCATTTCATTCTTCGTGCTACAGGGTGTATACTACCAAAGAGCTCAGTTCATCCGTCGGCCAGAGGACCTCTTGTCCATCGACCATGCTTCCTTGGCAGTGATCAATGTTGGGGGAAACCGCTACACCTTCCCCTGGAGCACACTGGAGCAATTTCCCCTCACACGACTTGGCCGCCTCTGTGGCTGCAGGTCACCCGAGGACATCGCCAGCATCTGTGACGACTACGATGAAGCCCGCAAGGAGTTCTTCTTTGACCGCTCACCATCCGCCTTTAGGGTTATCCTCAACTTCTTGGCTGCAGGGAAACTCCGACTGCTACGAGAGATGTGCATCCTCTCCCTGCACGATGAGCTGACCTACTGGGGCGTGGAGATGGCGTACATGGAGCGCTGCTGCAAGAGGAAGATGTACACACGCATTGAGGAAGTGCACGAGAAAGAGAGGCGTCGGGAGGAGCGCAGGCAGAAAAACGCCATGCAGCGGGTGACAGTAGAGGAAACGCAATACCGAAAAATGATGAATTGGCTAAGAGATATGGTAGAAAATCCACAGTCAGGCTTACCAGGGAAGATCTTTGCCTGCCTGTCGGTGATCATGGTCGCCGTGACTGTTGTCAGTTTATGTATCAGCACGATGCCAGACCTCAGAGAGGAAGAGGACAGGGTGAGTGACCAACAGTGTTGATTTAGGTTTAGTCATTGTCTTTGAATAAACCCTTATTTGGTTTTAGTCATGATTTAGGCATCTAAAGTTTTAGTTTTGGTCTACAGCAGACCAAATCTAAAGTTGAATCAGCTGACAAAACATAAAGTGTAAAAGTTTGTTGTGTTTTTCCTTGACATCGAATGTGAAATGTGCCCATAGTTCTACTCGTCTCTTCCTCCCATGCATTGTCATGTTTTCCTGAGACACGGGGAGCATGGGAGCTTAATTAGTTCTGATTGGATCTCGTCTCTGCAGAATATTTTCATCTCATTTTTATTCGCTCACAAAAGGGTCAGTGCATTTCAGCATAGTTTGTGTCTTTGGTTTTTTTGTTCGTTGAGGAACATTACTGGCCAGTGAAATTAACACTGGTGACCAAGCATGTGTTAGCCTGCTGTAAGCATAGCTATTAGCAGCAGAAGATTCAGAATCCAATCAGATTAGTACAAAATCGCCATAAATTATAATTTTGTAGTGAAATTTCTAAACCAGCTCTGTCTGTCAGCGATTTATCATCAGGGTCCGATCATGTGAGTGATCAGGACAGTTTAGAATGAATGCTCATTAAGACATAATCACTAGCACTTCCTTTATTTAACTAACTTTAAATGTGTTTAATGGAGATAATTGGTTAATAAACATTATGCCATTGCTGCAGATAAATTGTGGTGATTAGGCAAATATCTATCAGCTGAAAGTCGCCATTATAAAGTCCATCAATTTTTTGACCTAACAAATTGTCCCAAAACCCACGCTATATGCTGGCTCTTTGCAAGTGGGGGTCTGTGCACACGTAATTGCATGTTTATTGATAATTGCTTTCTTTTTTTAACTGTTTTTATGTCACTCAACTCTGGACCGAAGGAGAACAAAAAACCAAAGTGAGAAAATCTTCTTAGACAAAAGCTGATGTTGCAAAAGTGACAATTTTAAACTATAAAACTCGCTGTCATCTTATCCTCTTAAATATTCTGGTGGCACATTGCCGTGTCTGCGTGTGATCTGTCTACCCGTAGCCGAATCATTAAGCCCGAGCTGCTCACTGAGGCCTGTCCAGTGTCTGAATAATGAAAGGAGCATACTGTATGTGACAACGCAGACAGACTCACACACACGTGTGCATCAACAGACACACTTAAAGCTGTAGAAAACCACACACATATGCACTACCACGACACACAGGATAGCGATGAACCCGTCCACTGAAACCGATACAGCGCCCTCTGAATTATGCACGCATTTACTCTTTTGTCTTATGTTGGCTCATGACGAACTTCTGACAGCAGCATATCCGCCATTCAGGATTTGATCATCTTTCATACACTGGGTGCCCTTGAAGTAGACCTGTCATGCTCATCTCCAGCTTCGCATTTTTATTCTAGAGCAGCTTAGTACGATTCACAACTGGCCAGCTGTGGCTCAGGCGGTAGGGCAGGCTGCCTACCAATAAGAAGGACAGTGAATCAATCACTGGCTCTTCCAGCCCACATGCCAAAGTGGGCAAGATGGTGAAATCAGAGTTGCCCCTGATACATGCAGTGTTAGAAAGTTCTTAGGCAAAGTTCTGCATGAAGGTATGTGTGACTGGGTGAATGAGACTTGTAATAGAAAGCTCCACTATAGCACAACACAAGTACCAGTCCATTTACATTTCAAAATACAATTAAAGCTACTTTAACCAAGTATCAGGATCAAGACATTACATATGTATGTATGTATGCACAGACTGATGCATGTATGTAAGTCGACACACCTGTTCAATGGAAACTCCTCGAGAAGTGTACAGCAGCATCCCTGTATTGATTGTGATACGAGCAGTCGCAGGCAGCCAAAAGATCGAGTGCAGAGAGGGGGTGGTGTTACTGGAGAATGCCCATAGCAGAATACTTGATGAGTTGTACAGGCTGCAGAGAGGACTTTAAGAGCCCTGCCAAGAGGAGTCCAGTAGATAGTGAGAGTCATAAGAACACAGATGGACAAGCGCTCAGGAGTGGATAGGGTCTCCTGGTCTGCTTCAGTGGGTGCTTGTAAACCTGGAGGATTGAGCGATGCATTTGATATGGACCTTTTAGAGCACATGATAGAGCAAACCTATTACTATTGAAGAAATACAGCGGCGTCAGCTGCTGCTGTAGCTTTATTTTCTACGCAGTGATCAGAGTGACAAGGTTCAGCAGAAAAGAATCAGCTGTACAGCAGGATTTAAAGGCAAGCAGAGACTGAACAGAGTAGTATTTCCTGATGTGTAGCATTATAGTAGCATTTTTATGTAAATGGTAAATTAAGTTTTCCTGCTTGTTATTCACCTCAGGTAAGCACAGCTGCACTGACGGAGACATTGAAACGCTGCACACAGCCTTCCCTCGTACGCACGCACTTGCAATTACCACGCCGTATTGATTCCTGGTGTAACAGTGTTTCCAGCGAGGGCAAAGTTTTGTCAAACTCTTTCCTGCAGTTAGTGTAACTACGAGTGTTTGTCTCTATGCCGTGAAGCAGCAGTGTGGGTTATAAGGTCATCTGAGGTTTGTATGATTGTGTCTGACATCTCACACCTTTGAGAGGACATTGTGGGACGTAGGGACATTTAGGCGTGTGCGTTCACTCAGGCATGTGTTTGCATGTCTGCGCTCGTTCCTAGAAAGAGGATGGCAGTTCCATCTACAAGTAAACAAATCCATCTGCTGCTTTCATGTTTTTCCTCTGCATGCTCCTGAGGTTCAGACTATTCGGCTGTATTGAACTCCATCTGCAGTGTCCAGCTAGCAAGCATCGGCAGGGTTCCTGTCATCTTTAATTCACGTAGTCCTGCCGTTTGTCTCTCTGTTCTGTTATGTGCCGGCGTGGGCCGAAATTCCCTCGTCCACTCATAATTCATCCTGCTTCTCAGCCTGTTTCTGCTTGGGAAGGAGTGTAAAAGGAGAGATAGCGTAACGTAAGTGAAAGATGGATTGTGGAATAGGTGGGTGAATAGAGTGAAGGAGAAAAGGAGAGAGAGAGAAAGAATGTGCTTTAGGGAGATAAGAGAGGAAGTTTCTGGTAGGAAAAAACCCGGCAGGAAACATTACTTAATTTTTCTCCTCTGATTGCTCCCCTTTGTCCATGTAATGTGTTTCTCTCTGTCCTCAGCTGATCTCGTCTATCAAGCAGTATTCCACTAGGAGCTAAAAGCTCAGCTCCAGTCCACTGATAACCACTCTTTCATCCTTGTATCTGCTGCTGTGGCTGTGCACGTATATCTACTCTGTATTATGTAAAAACGTTCAATGTAATTCTGAAGTCAATGTCATTTCTGCAGGATGTTTGTAGTTGTGACACTTTGACAGAAAGCACAACCCCAGCGTTATTCAAAAATGCAAGTGGATGCAAGAAACCTTCATATAATTCAAAACTGCATCTTTGATCATCGCAGCCTTGTCTAAAAACATTTAACCGCTTGATTGTCTTCAAATTAAAATGGTAACCAAGAGCTGAACGCAGAAATGAATGTGCCAACAGCATCTTTTGGACTACAGATAATAAATTGATCTTTTTTCGGACAAACTATTGTAGATACACAAAGGCAAGGTGTGATTTGAAGCCCTGTGTACTGCTCCCAGTGCAGCTGGTATTTTTTGATTGCTCTGTGGAAGTTTTCCTTTCGACCTCTTGCTCTTGTGTGTTGGCACCGTGGACCTTAAACTTGCAAATATCACCTTCTCTATCAAACTGACCAAGCTTTTATGTTTGGGATCATCACTTGTGACGACAGCTGAGTGTCTGGTTTTAACTCAGAAACCAAACCAAACAGTTAAAGAGTCCAAAGTCTCCAAACCTGAAAGCAGCAGCATCAGATCAGAGGTGAAACCAGGCTCATGCTTGTGTTTTGGCAGAAACAACCTGAACCGTGATGACTGCTCTTGTGGCCACTCCTCAAATCCTAATTACCAGATACCAGAGTCCTTATGACTTTGTCCTCTTCCCCAGAATGAAATATAAGCCTGTCATAAATGCACAAGTGCTTGTGCCCGAACATGGAGCGAACTAAAAATAGCATTTGCACCATAAGAGTTGCACAGTTACCCAAAGAGACTCTGTTTGAAGGGCAGATCATCTAAATTTAAATGAAAGATCTTTTTGTCAGTTTCAGAATTTTATAATTTTGCATATTTTGCCAAGGAGTAACAAGAAATGTCATAAAATTAATACTAAACTGGGTCTTTCTCTGTTATATAACTTGTGCACAATATACAATTAACAAGTTGAATTAAAAAAAAGTCTTAAACAAAGAAAGTCCAATGGATTCATATCAAGATGGTCATGCAAAGATAAAACAAATACTATCAATATATGATTAGTGATTAGTCAGCTACCTAATATCTATATAAGTAAGTGATCCTGGATTATAATACTTTGACCCATTTCTTTTCTTGGCCCAGGAAAGTCTAAAGAAGCTTGTGTCTGGAATGACTTATTAATTTACTATTTAGTACGATGAAATAAAAGTGACTTTTTTAATCCATCCAAAGCTCTCGTACCTACCTAATAGTACCCAAGATCTATTCGATTTCAGGGATGTTATTATAGCAACCTACAATACAAAGTGATCAGTGTACCAGAGATCACTAATAGTGACTTACTTGTGGTTCCTGGGGTACTAAAAGTAGAATGAGAGGCAGAGCTTTCAGGCCCCTCTTCTGTTGGTTTGTTGAGACGGACGCACTTTTACTATTAAAGGCTTAAAACTTCCCATTTTGACAAAGGTTACAGTTAAGGCGGAATCAAGTGACTCCTCCCACCTCCCTTAGTTATGCTGCCATAGTCCTAGGCTGCTGGGAGTTTCCCAAGATGCACTGGGAATTTCTTCTTCACTTACCTACTTTCACTTTCTACGTGTTTAATTATTTGTATTTTTGCATTTAATCATTTGTAACTGTTAATCTCTGGCTCTCTTCCACAGTGTGTCTTTTGTGCTGCCCCCCTCCCCACTAACCAGTCGCAGCAGGTAGCTGCCCCTTTCTGGCCTGGTCTGCTGGAGGTTTCTTCCTGTTAAAAGGGAGTTTTTCTTCTCCACTGTCACCAGGTGCTTGCTCATAAGGGACATCTGAATGTTGGAGTTTTCTCTGTATTGTTGTAGAGTCTTTACCTAACAATACAAAGCACCTAGAGTTGTTGTGGTTTAGTGTAATATAAATTGTCAATGACTTTTTAATTTAAATATCTAATTGTATCCTAAGCAAAGCGAGGCTACCAAACTGCTAATGCCACTGCTATGTAACTGTCACGGGCCGGGTCTCTGACCCAGCGGTTTTGAGTTATTCGCATCTTTGATTCTCTTTTGTTTGTAATTCAGGTCTGTCAAGCTTCTGTTGTCATTTCTACGTCTCATGTTTCCTGTTTTATTTTGAAAAGTCCTGTGTTCTTGGTTCCTTATGTTTGGTTTCACTTCCCCCGTGGTGCCATTATGCCCATTTCAGTCAGCTGTTTCCCCATGTGTTCCCACTTCCCCTGATCACCTCCTGTGTATTTAAGTCCTCTGTTTTCTGAGTTTCATTGTCAGGTCGTCTGTTATCCCCACCACAGTATGTCACAGTGTTTCATAGTTTGCTTTTGACATTTTTCACCTGCCACCAGCCAAATAACGGCTCGTTTTTTGTTCAACTGCAACTCCTCTCTCCGCATCTGCTTCTGGGTCAACACATCGGCGTACCCCGCCGTGACAGTAACTCCCAAATGACCTTACTGTACACACAGATGGACACCAGTGTTTATTTACAAAAACTATTTCAAACTATAACATATATTTAGTTAAATACGTTTCATGCAAACGAGGACCTGTGCAGGTGATCAGAGTGTTTTGTAGGCATGTTTGATGCAGTGAAAGATCTTTTCATAATCTCTTGCTCCATTAAAAAGTAAAAAGTTGACAGAACTAAAAAAATTGTAGCAACATCTCACTAACTAGCTATTCACAAAAGATCTGTTGCTGTTATTATCGTGAGGCTGAATGAACAAAATGATAATTCCCTCTGATTATCACTCTGTTTGAGATTATAATCAAGTGTAGATTGAGAAAAAAACTTAATCCGTGTTATTTTTTAGGTGATAATTTTGGTGTTATTCATTCTAATAAATAACAAAACAGCAAAAATCATCTGTATCACACGGCTGATGATCTTTTACTTCTTGCTTGTGTCTTTACTTTTACTGTTTTAGTGTCAGCCTAGATTAACCTTCACATTCTGGTTGTGCCCCCTAATGTAATCCCTTTGGAGTGGCATCACTTTCTTCCATCAGTGTCACATATTGAGCTAAAAGACATGATGATCCCAGTTGATCTCTAGTTTTTTTTGGACGATGCTTATTCATGAAATAGTTTTTAGACACCAGTAATCTTCTTGAGTCAGATTACATGTTGTTGCTCAAATGTTAAAAATGCAGCAAGGACACTGACTGTATTTGTCCTTTCAAAGTAAAACCTTTCTGCAGATGTCTGTATTCATTTTCATCCGTCTGTCACATAAATACATTACTGTCATTAAGTGCTGCTTGGAATGAAGTCTTTGATGTTCTCACTGTTTGATGGAGTATTTTCAGACAGCCTCGGCAGATTTGCTCTCCTTTTCCTAATTCAGATGTATTCTGGCCTGGGGAGTCATTTTATGTTCTTAATGCCATAAATTGGAGTGGGATTTGCTGTTCAATAGTTACGTCCCAGGACATCAATCACAAGTATCTTGAGACTGAGGGACAGAGAGAGAAAGACCGAGTACGTGGCTGAAGCATCACGCTGAGCTTTCCGATTCATCCACTTGTTATCAAACAGAGACTGGTCAGTAGTCTTACTGAATTACAGAGCCTGCTTCGGCTGTTGATTGTGAACAGGGAGGATTTCTTATTTTATTAGGAGATTTAAAAAAAAACAGACATAATGAGCCTTGTGATGTTTGAAGGAAGATAAAGTGATGCTTTATGTATTTGAGAGAAGAAAGGTAATAGAGGAAAAGGTAAGAGGCGAGGGGTAAATATTAAACCATCCGCATTCCTGTTTCCGTTTTCTCAAAGGAGCTGTTCAGTGTTTAGAGACTGTCAGTGGTAAATAAGAAAGAGGAGACACACATGCGCGCACGCACATTCTCAGCAGAGCAAACTCATTTCATATTATTTTGCTAGCATTTTTATGTGTGCTAGCATAGCGTCATACAAAGCACATGTCCTTGACACTGACTGTGCATTTGCAGCATAGTCAAAAACCTATTTTTAGACATAAATTCTTAATAGCGTGGCATGTTGCATTCGATATTCTGAACTCTAATGTCATTAAGATAAAGTTAGTTTATATAATGGTGTGTAATCACTCTTGGAGTCCATTAAATGACCTTCTATTCATGTCATCTTCAACAGAGCCACAGTGATGGAGTGATAACCTAGAAGCAATTACTGTCAGTAATCCTTCCAAGTCTAAATTGTGGGCAGCACTGAAGATCATTCATTAATAATACGATCACATAGCTGCCTTTAAGGATGGCATCTCATTTTGACAGGTGATGGGTGTTCCCAGTATCACTGCAAAACGTGTAATAGACACGCCGGTCCACTGTGTCCGTTTCACGCTTTGCCTCTCCAAAACATGAAACGGACGCGCATGCAGAAATTGCAACACCAGCAGGGGGAGACAAATATTTAAAGCCACAAAGTGTATTAAATACATTCCAGGAGGCGGCTAATAGGTATACACACGTAAATGTGTTAATAATGTCTGTTTAAACGCTTTCCCGTGATTATCTTCATGTTGGCTTGTTACTTGAGATTACTGAAACTTCTGAATGCATGAAATGGACCGGCGTGTCGTGATATGGATGGGTACATATTGTAGCACTGATGGATCTGTTCCAAAGTTGCAATCTTTTCTTATTTCTATTGTTTACATATAATATAGTAAATAAAACAATAGAAATAAGAAAAGATTGGCCAGGGTCGAGTATAACATTTACTGCTTGTCAGAGATCCAAGTGTCTGAAACTAAAATCACTCTTTTGCCTGAATCTGTGTCCTTATCTGGCATTTTATAGCGACGTCCAGCTCCACTGAAAACCAGTATTGACTGCGATAACATCTCAGAGGAATTACTGGTTATTTGTGTGTCTCCTGCTTCTGAACTGTGCTAAATTCCATTATGTGAATCAACAAAGACATTTTTTGTCTCTGAGGGGAAGTTGTGATTTGGCTTCCAACACTTTTGACTGTCTGGACTGAGAAGCATGAATGAATTTCCCCTGCAGCTCAGAGCAGCAGTGACAACGATCTGAGAAGTTTAGTGTGAGCATAATGTAACAAAAGCCCCCCCCTGCATGTAATTTAGTTTAAGGTGATTTACTTGCACACCTGAGATGTGAAACATAATGTGATAGATGCACAGACCTAACACCAAGGCTAGTGTGCATGTGTGTGCGCACGTGTGTGTATACTCTCTCTGTCTTTGGCCAAGTTCAGAAGACAAAGCACTATCATCAATCATAAGCCCTGTTTGTGTGTTTAACAACAGAGGCACAAAATTAAGCATGCATGCTTTGTGTGTGATGATTTTCTCCCCTTTTTAATTTCAGCCTTCATTAAATTCACACAAAGAGAGCATAAATAGGTGCTAGTGTGTAAAGTTCATTGCCTCGGCAGGATGTGAGTCTGGCAGTTAGTCGGGGTTACGATACTTAAGTCAAAGTAACTAAACGAGACTTTAAAGAAGCAGGTGGCTGGAGATTAGAGGCAATGAAAGAGAGGGCGGAGAAGTAGGGAAAAGCCAAAACCTGTCATTGGTAGGTGCAGATGACCATAAGTCGGTGGTGTAAAGAATAATCAAAGAGCGGTGTGTGTACGCAGCTGTTACTAACGTGCGCTGTAATTTTAAAATAGCAGAGATGAGATCTTTTCTGAACGGACGGTCTGCAGCTACAGTACATGTTAATAATCCACTGCAACAGGAATAACTGTAGAAACACTTACAATGAGCATGTATATGCATTTCCTGTCTGTTTGTTTCCCCGGGCACGTATGTACTCTGAACATATCAGTTCTGAGCAGATTCCATGCCTATTACGGCCTATCTGCTCATGAGCTGCATTCCCTCCATCGAATGTGCCGCATGGCTGCCAAGTGGGATTATTAAGAGAACAGCAAAGTATGAGGTGTTTATCCTGTCCACGCCAGAGTGGGATTGCACAGCATAGATAAGTACAGCAAAGTATGGGTGCCATTTCCCAACCTTTGTCCACTTTTAAGACATTTGAAATTCAAATTGTGCATTTTATTTCAAAGTGTCTCATCCGATGCTGCCAGTTTATGATTTTTAAAATCACTTAATGCTTTTGTGATGACCTTTAAAAAGAAATGTAAGACATACAACAAAGATACATCGCACACACTTCCATAAATGTCAGGTAGCCTTTAGATTTCTGCTGTACTCAAAAGGTGAATGAGAACAGGAGTCTGTTTGACGTGTGCAGGAAGTCCAGAAAGGTGAAGCCTTCATAAAATAAAGAACGTACTGGACATGAACTTCCTGCTTTAAAATAATATTTTAACATTAAAAATATAAAAAAAAACAACACACAAAATGCACAAATTAAAATGCACTTAAGAGTTGC
>VOQK01001895.1:0-15065 GCA_015052645.1 Benitochromis conjunctus
TTTATAAAATAAAAAAATAAAAATTAAAAATATAAAAAAAAAAAAATTTTTTTTTTTATTCCCCCCAAAAAAAAAAAAAAAAAAAAAAAAAAAAAAAGTTTTTGGGGAAAAGATTCAAAAAATAATAAACTGCATGTATATATCCAATATTGTCAACGCCACATTGTCAGTAAGACTGATGTACTCGGGTACATTTGGCTAAACGTTCAGTTAGTCAGTGCTGCAGGCTGCTGCCTCACATCAGTATCTTTAATATTACAAACAATTTACCCCTCAATTCTTTTAATGTTTCTCACTACTGACAGATTTGATGAAGCTTGAATGACTTCCATTGCTGGACAGACTTTGCAGTGCACAAATACATCGGCAGTTAAAGGGAAATGTGTGTGGCAGCACCTTTCAGATTCTGGCTACACAGGAACGAGTGTGGCACCAATAAAGGCAAAATCTGATTGGATATCATCCTGCTTTACCTGGAACAGGCACTTTGTATCATAAGCAAAACAGTCAGTCACAAACGTAAAGGTACAGTTGCATCTTATTTACAGTGAACAGGAAAAGGTCCAGTCCCAGAGTTTCTCAAAGCAGAGGAAAAGGTTTGTAGGCTGTAATTGTTTTTCCTCCGTCTTCTTTGCCTTTAATTTTTTATACATTCGGACAGCCTGAAGACACACTTCTGTTTTTCTAATAACACACTCTCTCTCACACGCACACACCCACAGTCACTCTTACCAACCTCAGTGAGAAATCGACCCCTTCTGCAAACAACAGTCCCTGTAGGGCCACAGAGGTTTAGCATCAGACAGAAAATTAACTGTTTCTTTTCAAAACAAGACACATCCACCTTTTAGAAGTTGTATCTGACTTCATGAGAACTAATATAAAAATATGATTGCATTTATCCACCACCTGGTTTTCTTTGGTCTGAGAGACTGTGGTTTGTAAGTCTTGGGGGCCTACACTTTGGCCTTGGGATTAGTAGATTAAACTGATCCTTTGTTCTGTTTTCTCTAGAAGCTTAACTAGAAGGCCCTTTTACTTTAATGTGGGACAAGAATGTGCACTTGTTAGCTTATTTAAGAAAGTGAAGATTGTACACAGCTTCCAGCTTAAAAAAAAAAAAGCCTTCATATTAAGTTGGCTGAACAAAGATGGAATGTGACAAGGATGATCAAGCCCTTCAAACATTTTATCACTTTTTGAAAAAAAATGTGGTAATTAAGTTGTAGAATTTATAGGAGCAATTGATCTTAAATAAAAAAATAAAATAACACTGACAGCCAGCAGGCTTTGAGGGAACCCAATTATAAGCTGCCCGCAGTTTGAGTCTTTTACAGTCTGGTCCCTGCTCGTTATCAGCATCTGTTGATTTAGATAACAAGAAGCATTCTCATGTTGCTTCCTCAGTCAACTTTTGGACTTCATTTAGTTTTCTGGTGTTTTATGGACTACTTTCCACCATGTTTGCTA
Source organism: Benitochromis conjunctus (assembly GCA_015052645.1). NCBI lineage: Eukaryota > Metazoa > Chordata > Actinopteri > Cichliformes > Cichlidae > Benitochromis > Benitochromis conjunctus. The sequence goes on from VOQK01001895.1 coordinate 1,471, forward strand.
CAGAAATATCCACAGCCCTGTCCCTACATATATATCGCGATGAATGAGGAGTGGATGTGTAGTGTTATTAAAAGAAACCAGGTCGAAAGAAGTTGAGCTAGTTTACATTATGAGCATTTTGTTTTTTTGTCTTTGTTTCCTCCAGCATTCAGAGTCAGTCTGACATGAAATGTACGAGCTGCTCTCTCCAGAGTGCAGAGGATGGGCGCCCATGCACGGCCGGCACCGGCCACGCTCGGGCCGCTGGCTGCACTCCTGCATGTGGCTATGAGGCAGAGGGTGAAAGGGCGGAGTTCACCAGGTGCTACAGTGGCTGCCGTGGCTGCTGACGGACTGACAGTTGCTGTAGCGCTTCTTGACGATCATGCTGATGTAGGCCTTCATCAGCTTGGCGATGTCCATCACCTGCAGAGGAGAGGAGGATTAAATGTTGGTGTTTTAATTTGTTGACCTGCAGTGAAATTTTGAGGAGACCAGGAGTCATGACTGAGTGAGGATATACGGACCATTTGGGTTTCAAAAACCAGCTCTCGGCCTTCCACAGTGATTTTGTAGGTGTTGGATAACGGAGCTCCGAAAGAGAGTATCTGTTCATACGGGAACACCTCCAGAGGCCACGGCTCTCCTCGTTTGTACACCGATATGGCCTCCCGGCTCACACCCAACCACAGCTCGGAGGGGAACATGCCATCCCGACACTGAAACAGCAAGCATGGAACATCAAAATCTCCTCTAAGATCCATTTTCTTTATAACTGGCAATAGATGACTTCAAACCAACCAAACGATCCCATGTTTCCCACCTACGGCTGTGTAACCGTCTTTATTAACAGACCAAACTGGTCTGATAACATTACCGTCCTTGTTCATGGAGAACAAAGTCTTTCCTTAAACAGGAAAGTCATTTCTGTTCTCACCTCGACGTTGAACAAAGTGGATCCGTATCCCTGCCACTCCTTCACCAGCGCCATGTATTTGACCATTGCCTGTTCCTGGTTCATCCCCTGCAGCTTCTTCCACTTGTCCATCACGCTGGTTCTCACGGCCGCCGCCTCCTCCCTCATCCAGGCCTCTAGGCTGTTCTCCTCTTCAAGCTTCTGCCGACTCAGCGAGCCGCTCCTGAAGCTCCGCCTCAGTGTCCCCTCCAGGAAACTCGAGCGTTTCCTCTCTGCCGTGCCTGAGCGGTCAGCCACCGAGCCGGTCCCCGGAGCGAATGTCTTTGCCGAGTTCTGCACCCGGGCCCGCAGTCGAGACATGGGGAACACCTGGGACATTTCAGGGATGGTGGACTGGGAGTTGTGATCATCCAGAAGGTACTGAAGTCTCAGAGCAGCCAGAAACTGAAGAGTCTCCTCAGGGGCCGGATATTGACCACGGATGACAGCTTCATGGGCCTTTGAGGGAACACGGAGAAAATTATAGTTAAATTTATAAGAGCTAAGCATTTTTTCTTTTTTAATTTCCACAAATTCAGTCAGTATCATCTACAAAAGTCTCCTAGTCCCATCCCCAGACAATAAGCCATGAGTCTGACCTGTTCGAACATAAAAGCGAACTCCACGCTGTCTTTGGGAACGTTGTCCGTGTCTAAGAAGCAGTAGAGTTTGAAGTAAAACTTCCAGCCAGTGCTGCCTTCGTCTGGGCTTGCTGAAAGCCTGCAGACCACAAACGATTATGTTAGCGTTGGCCGGAAGACAAAAACATTTGCTTCAGAATCAGACACGGTGGGGCTTACTTTTCAAACTTGGCGAGCACGTCAGCCACCACAGTGCGGCTCTCGATGGCTTTTTCTGTGGCGTCGTTGTGTTCAAACAGGGCGAACATATTCCTGCTGTCCTCCATGGCCAGACCGCGGATCAGCTTCTCCACCACCTGACACACCCAATGAGATACAACAGGGACACATGCAACTGGTTTTAAAGCTGCAGATGAGAGATGGAAAGTACCATTTCTATAACTATAAAATATATTTAAGAGGGTCTTAGCTCATCATATCAACCAGGTTCTGATATTTTCTGCAGCTTTAGAAAATAATGAATTCTAACAAGCGTTTTAGTGTATGAGCATTTAAGCCTGCATGCTTATAAGGCTCTAGGCTAAAAGAGCTGAATAAAAGCAGGATTTTACTGCTGTAACTGATGAATTAATAGTACATTTATTGAATAACAAATAAGTTAAAGAAAATGGTAAGAAAAAAAACAGAAGAGAAGAATTTCTGCATCTTTTTGTGTTAAAAAGTATTTTTTAAGACAGCTGTCGATTCATTTTCATGTAAAAAGGTTGATTGACAATCATTTCAACTCTACTCGTATTTACTGTCTGTTGGTACAAACATATATTAAATCCTAAAAACTAGAGCTGTTCTGAATGAGTGAAAAGTATACTATTTATTTAGTAAATCCCATCCTTCTGAATAAGCAGCAGCGATCAAAGAGCTTTGGCACATAACCTACCTCTCCTGCGGTGGTGTGCGAGTTGATGGTGATCTTGCAGGAGCCTCCTCCGTGGCAGTGAACGGTGGTGCTCATGTCCTGTCGAGCCACGATGCAGCGGATCTCCTCCTGAGACGGCACGTTCTCTCTGGCTCGAGTCTTCCTCAACGAGTCAGCTGCGAAGGCAGCATAACGATCCATCTCAGAGCCGGGGAACAGCTCGCGAGTCCTGCACAGAGCAATTTGGAAATGGTCAGCGTGAGAGATTAAAAGTAATTTATCTATAAACACATCTGGTAGCCTAGTGCTCACCTCTTCAGGTGGAACTTGAGGTATCTAAGGATGCTTCTTGTTGGGACGAATGTGCAGGACATGGAGGCGAGGATCTTCCAGTTGCACAGGTTCCCAGGGCTGCTGGGCTGTGGCGGCCGTGTGGTCTGCTTGATGAGCTGGCAGTAGAGCTCATCTCGCAGCGGTTTGAGCTCCTGGCCCGTCTGCAGGATGCCCTGAATGATGGGCATGGGGTCGGCCACACCCTCCAGATGCTGCAGAGAGCTGAACACCTTGAGGGCTTCATCCTGCAGGGTTGTGTAGCTTCTGCTTCTTGGAGCTGAGCAGGGAAGAAGTTGTGATCATATCAGTATGTATGGTACATTAATATCTTCACTAAAATGGTAAAAAGTTCATACTAATGTCTTTAACGTATCTAAGTTAGATTGTCCAACCAATTTAAAGCTTTTCTGTCTCAGTGGTACTCACTGGGGAGATGAATGTCCCCGTAGGGCAGTGGCAGCAGTGGGGAATGCAGAGGGTGATGACTGTAGCGAAGGATTGGGTTCCTCTTGTAGATCTGCTCAACGACCTCCGAGTTCAGACAGTTCTCCTGCAAATAGAAGGGGAGCTTGACTTTAATACACTGCTGATTATCTGAGGCTTTACTGGAGTGAAAGAATTAAAATAACCACTCACATCCTCTTTGCACTTTCACAGTTTCCTACCTTTATGTCCTGGACGAGCTGCTGGGTGGGCGTGTCGATGGGAGCTTTGGTATCTATGACGTTCTGGACGGAGTTGGCCCAGCGCGTGGCTTCAGTCAGCAGCTTGCAGTAGAGACGGTACGAGTGTTTACGGCCGTACACGATCACGTTCCAGTATCCTGACACAACAAGAGGAGCGGAGAGAGATTTAAGCAACCGGGTAGAGAATGAGCTGGCAGTTCTTGCCATTTTCTTCTCTTACCAGTCTCTTTGAAGACCTTCTCATCTGGCTGAACCACTGAGCAGAGGCTGTTCAGCACCAGCGTTCCCAGCTTGAGGGCGTTACGCTCTGAGCTCTTATAGTAGTCCAGTGAATTGTGGGTTAGCAGGAACCAGCGCTTCTTCAGCTTCAGGGAGGCTTTGGTGCTGTTCTTCATCTCTTTGTGCAACCAGCCTGGTGGGGAAGAAGAAACTTTTTGTGTTCACTGGTTTCCTCTGAACTGTTCAAAGCTATAAAAATGCAGAAAAAGTCAAACTCATTCTGTGTGAAAGAGCTTCATTACAGGTTTTTTTTAAGTAACAGAGAAAAACAAACCTGCCTGAAACTGAGAGTTTGAAGCTTTTGGCTTACAGGGATTTATTCTACATATACACATTTGATTATCTCAATTATAACATTTATAAAAGCACCCACCACTGGAGCTGCAGATATGACAGAAAAAACAATAGTCTGATTTCCTAACCTGTAACTTTTAACCTGTAGTTAAAAGTTTGAAACACAAATTAAAAAAGGAAAAACGGCCACGATAAGCAAATCCTTTGTCACCTCGGATGATGAACTCCTGTCCATCGACTCGGGTGTCTCCTTTGGAGCGCTGCAGCAGAGTGATCCAGTGGTGCATTTCCTCAGGCGTGTCAGCATTGCAGTGCAGCACTCGGTTCGCCGTGATCATCACGAAGGAGTTCGGCCTGTCGCGGTTCAAAAAGTAAGAAGACGACAGAAGTGAGATCGATAGTCAAACACCGTAACAGCTCTCAATCACCTGGGCGCAATTCTTGGATTAAAAGATATTAATTACATTTTTAATTTTGAACTAGCCCACAAACAAGAATTAAGGCTACTGACATAAAATAGCATGAACTATATATTTGTCACATATAGGTTACAGGACACCACAGAAGAAATACAGGACCAGAAGGTACTGATCTCAAATGGTCCCCATGTGAAGAAATGCAGCAGCTGAGGTGCTGAAACCAAATGGGCTTCACTCTGATGGCTTTTTTCCGACACCTTCTGGTTTCTTTGCTTTGGTCTTTGTCAAAGAAAATCCATATATATATATATGATGTGATGTTTGATGGTCTGATGTAGGCCCTCACCTCTCTGGATTATCTGAAGCACACACTGAATCGATCATCCCCACATCCAGCGTTCCCTGAGGAGACACACACAGAGATGGAGGGAGGTTCACAAACAGTTTTCAGGGTGTGGATAATGAGTTTGACCTTCGCCTGCACCGTGGAAACCAATTATCTCACACATGGGGATACGAGCAGCAGCTCCTTCACTCACAGGTACAACACTGAAAAAGCACATGGCATTTACGGCACATCTGCGTCCTGTTACTTCAAAACAAAGCAGTATAACAACATTAAAAAAATTAAAAAAAAAAGAGGAGAACATAAGAGGGCAGCATGAATGCTGAATGAAAGGGTCAGTGACCCTGTATATTAAGGAGCACTGTTTCCTACGTGTAGATGTTACTTAGCAGGTGACACATTTTGCATTTTGGGGTTCTTTTCTTTTCTAATTTAAAAATTTTCCACCAGGTGGCATCCATGGCGATCCTCAGTATAATTGAGCTGCTCTTCTGTGAGCTTCTTGTCGCACCATCACACAAACTCCAACTCCACCTCCACCTCCACCGTCTTGGACTGCAGCTGAACTTGTTCTGCTCTGGAAATCTGCTGAGAACTTCCACCTAACCAGAACTTCTGTTTGTCTCGAGAGCTGACTGGAGAGGCAGCTGATTATTACCATGTTATCTGTTGTCATGAAGTACACAGAGTCTCTTCTTATTTATTAAATGGGTACTCCCGGCCCTTGCTATCCATTGTGGGGAAACCCAATAAGGAAATGAAGGAACGTATATTAAAGGATAACGTTATCTCCTCGGTGTGTAAAGAGGGTTTGTGTTATGGAAATGTGTTAAAGCGAAGTGCCGAACATTCTGCTATTAGGACTACATTAAACAACCACAGTTTGAAGACTACATTAGTGTTTCTTTAAACACAAAGCTCAGCATATAGAAAGCATCAGAAACGTTATAAGAACTCCATCTCCCAGAGTGCTTTGTTTCCTCACAGTACTCACCACAGCATTCTGGGGATTGGCCTGCTCATCATGCATTTCTCTGATCTCCTGCTCTGTGGAGCCGTGGACCTGACTCAGCACGCTGAACCACTGACTGTAACCAAAGAGATCATAGAATAGAGAACAGAATAGCTTTTTACTGTCTGAATAAAATATAAATAGTAGACAGCAGGAATAAAAAGGAAACAGGAGAAATATAAAAAGACAACAACAACAAAAAAGACTGAATAGACTCCGAATGTGAGTGGCCTGAGTGATGAGGGCTACTCAGGCCACGCCTTGGACTGCAGGGGTGGGGTGTGTGTGTGCGTGTGTGAGAGAGTGTGTGTGTGTTACAGGACGGTCAGTCAGACTCAAGCATCAACCCTCCTCCTACATCCAAAGTTATTCAACACTAAACTAAAAACTGTGAGTACAACTGAAAATGACAAATAAAATGAAAGGAAAATTTAGCCATACTTTTATTATGCATGCAAACATGAATGTGAACCTGCGTGTGTGTACCGTTTAATATAAATTGCACATCTATATGTTTTACATGTGTGTAAAATAAATCCAAAATGATTCTGTGTTCATGGAGCTGATGTTGGCTCACACTGAGAGAGAGCCTGGCTTTATAAACCTGCTCCTATCACACAGCCATGTTTTCATCACTTCAGAGTACAATGCATTAACTAGCATTCATGTCCTGTGACCTCAAACTAAGATTTGCCCTTTTGTATTTTTCTCCCTTAAAGGAGGTCAAATCCCCACGATGTGACAGAGCAAACGTAATCATGTCCCAGATTCAGACAGACAGAGTGCTTATTGCCCTTTAGAGCCACCGCGGAAGTAGCCTGTCTGAGAGGAAATCAATGTGTTGCCAGAGGCAACCGTCACATTGACCCTATAGCAACAATACCTCCTGTTTATTATACAGTTTTCGACAGACTGTGAGCAGGTTCATGCCAGTTGAGGAAATAATAGGATCAGAGGAGAAGAAGCACTCTGCCTATGAGGATAGAGAGTGCAGCATTAGGAGTGTAATAACGATGTGACTAATAATATGACTAACTGTGATAATATGATAAAGATTACAGAGCACATTTAAACCCTGCCCACCAGAGGGGAAATGGTGCATGGCTCTCCATTTACTCTGTAATGTGTAAAGATGCCTTCTTGTCAACTCTACGTGCTAGCAGGTACTAAAAATTATGAATGTCACTAGAGATCCGAGGTTTCCATGAAAAGCTGGTTTTTGGCCGTTGCAGGGTGGAATCGGTCACAAAGCGAGTGGTTACCAGCCGGTCACCAGCTAGTCTCTAAGCCTATAAGACCAAGACTTGAGTAGGTTGTTAACACATAGCTGTTAGAGGTTGCTAAAGATACTCCTTTAAAGAAGCTAAACCTTTAAATAGTCAAAGACATTTTGAATCGTTGCACTCTGATTCTGAAAAGTGATTCTGAGATGTTTCTACTCACACAATGCATATTTCTGTTAATGGACAAGACCGTGTAATTAAATCTGACGGTGCAATAGACCAGACACTCCAAGTTAGTGGTGCCATTGAAGCTTACCGACTACTGAATTCTAGTCTTGTTATTTAAGTCATTTTGACTCCATCCTTGCATGAAAGGTCCTTTATAGATCAAATCACACTTACTTTGCTTGGGTACTGTGAAAAGCCAAGCACAATATATTAAAGACAAACACACGACTTACCTTGCATCCTCAGCAGACTCAGCAATCAGATGGTAGGTTCTCTCTGGCATCACGATGTCGATACCATTCTCCTTACCGGTGTTATCGATGATTTCTCTGCAGGTCAAAAAAGGAAAAATAATGACTGAAGTTCCCTGAAGCTCACTGAAGCTCTTTTCATAACTGTTTCACTATGAAGCCTTCAGAGTTTTTATCTGTCTTCAGTAACACAATCATATCTTTCTTGGATATTTTACATGTAAATGATTAACTCACAGCTTTTCTGTTGTTAATGTAAACTAAAGTTTGTTGTCAGGCAAAAACAGCAACCCTCAAAGCGATGTGATTTTGTCCTTACTTGGCGTTGTGCATGTCCAGCACCCCCTTCATCTTCTCCTCCCCATCGTTCTCAAAGTACATGAGTTTGCTCTGGCGCAGCACGAACCAGCGCCGCTTCCAGTTGCGTCGGGACAGCGTGGACGAGCCCCCGCCCTTCTTGTGCAGCCAGCCCTGCTTCAGAGCCTCCTGCTTAGTTCTGAACCACAGGAAAGTCTCGTCCTTCAGAACACACCAACGCCGCTTCCACGTGTTCATCAGACCACCTAGAGAGGGAAAATATGAGACTTTAAATGCTCCGTCATACATTACATCCCCTGGAGGGCAGAATCTCGCTCTTCGTCTCACACAGAAAGTACAATGCTTTTTCACCAACATCAGTCCTAAAGCTGTATAGATGATGCCCTTAGCTGTCACCTGTTGGGGTTTATTAAAAGAAGAGTACGTTCTATAAGAAAATAATAACCTTTGATGTAGAGGAAGCTGTGGAAGTACGGCAGCGTGACACAGCTGTAGACGGAGTCCCGACGATAAGACAACTCATCGTCTGTGTCGAACCTTTCAAAGTCATCCTCGCTGTCCTCAAACTGGAGCAAATCAACAAAAATTAGAAATTAAACAATACATGCAAGACCCCGTTTGCATATTATTTTAATGAAATGCTTTATAATAACAGTGAAAGGTATCTGAAAGGTATCGTTGAACCTGTGAGTTGCAAAATGGCTGAAGTCAAAGCATTTAAATGATCTCTGTCTTAAAAATCTACTCTTTATTTTGCTAACTTCCAACATTACACTACTTTGGAGCTTTCTCATGCATTCAGTCAATAAGAGCAGCTAAGTTTTAGTGTTTTAGTAGAAAAACAGGCATGAATTTTTTTCCCTGTCATTGGGAGCAGAAGTTAAACAACAGAAACGCTTAAACTCAAAAGTTTCGAGGGGGTTTTTATGGGGGGGGTGACTAATGTGAAAAAAATATAACTAATATAACTAAAATAATATAACTAAGGGCTTGTTGTGAACAGCACCTAGTGAGGTTGTATATATGCTGATGTACTTTTTGAACAGAGCACTAAGGTTCAGCTTACCGATGACTGAGCCCCCTCTGAGCTAAAGCGGTAAGCCCCTGAGCTGTTGTAGGTGCCAACAGATCCGCGGTAATCCGGAGACCACTGTCCACTGCGAGGGTTGGAGAAGGCCATGCTGCCACTAGACACGATGGCACCTTCATCGTAATCATCCTGATCGTAGTCTGAATCCTCATCTGGAGGTATCAGCTCTACCAGCTCATCAGACTGAGCCTCAGATGAAGCCTGGGGGTGGCAGTAAGCCGAATCCCCGCTGGATGAGGCGCTGTGGCAGGCCAAAGGCATCGCTGGCAAAGAGTGGTGAAGCACAGTGGTCGGCGGCAGTGATGGAATCACAGCATCGTTGGCGTACGGGTCTTCTTCAGAGGAGTCATCACTCGTTCGGATACCGCTCGTCCGCTGGCCATCCGAGTGGCCATGCTCGCTTGGGTTTGGTGAGTCTTTGAAGGCATCGTCATCAGCCCCAAACCCTTCATCAACCTCTTCTTCCTCATTACCCCTCCTCTGGTCATCCTCCTTCTTCTCATCCTCTTCACCCACGCCCAAGGAGCTCTCAATGTTCCTCACACACTCGTCAATCTCATCAAAGTTCAGGGAGTCCAGGAACTGCTGTGCTGCCTTGCAGGCTTCATCCTCCAGCCGCCGGAGCTCCTGATCACGAAGCCGCTGCAGGCGGTTCAGCGAGGCTTCAGTCAAAGAGAGCTCCTGGCGCTCTTTCTGTCTCTGCAGCACCTGGATCTCCCGCTCTAGTCGAAGAATTTCCTCCACTTGAGATGCCTCGTGCGGACGTATTGCCTCCTCCTCCTCCTCTTCTGACGCCTCCACAAAGGTTCCTGCTGACTCCAGCTCCTCCAGGGTGTCTGGTGATGCTGCAGCTGCTGCTGCTGCATTTTGAGACTCTGTCAAAACCAGAGAGGCCAGCTCCTCAGCACGACGCAGCTCCTCCAGCCTTCTGGCTTCCTCAGCCTGAAACCACAAACATGAGGCTGCAGTCATAACCTTTTTTTCCCCAAAATATCAACACTAATTTCCACAAAATACCCAAAACAAGTTGATTTGTAGAACACAAACACTGAAGTAATGTTAGTTCACTGAGAGAGGGCCTACTTTTATAAGCAAACAAATACCTGAGAGGACACAAACTGTCCTTTTTCAAAACTTCTTCACTGCCCAGTACGATAAACTAAAGCCTGCCTCAATAAGCAGAAGCCTGTGTCATAGCTAACGAACATAATAGGAAATATAATTGTGTTCTTTAGCGATCAGATATGCCTGCAGAGACTGGGCTGCTCGGGAAACAGCCAGCCAATAAAGGTTATACACTGTTTTCCACTTAAATCAGTTTTATCATACCTCTCTGGTGAGTCTCTCAGCCTCCAGCCTCTGTCTCTCCCTGCAGGGCACAAACACACAGACATCAGCTGAACAAACAGACAGTAGGAGATACGATGTACCAAAACCAGAGTAACTGCATTTCCTGTCTCACTGTGAGAAGATAATATCAGAAACCCATTTAGAATATAGTATGCAGTTCACTGTCTATCGAAACAGCAAAAATACAAACGCCACACCACACTGTGAAACCTTTTAAGAAAACATAATGCAAGTAAAGCTACAGATATGTTCCGATAAGGATGTTTATACAAACTCAATGGTTCACTACTAAATTGTGACAGCAGCAGTGATTATAAAGCAATCAATCTGCAGTATAAACGGAGCTGTGGCCCCTTCAAGGTCAAAGGCACCACTGAGGATATGGAGGTCATGACTTAGTCGTGATTGTGGGATTTACAGTCCACACTTACAGACAAATTACATGCTGGGAGTTTTTTAAGCCTGATGATATCTTCCGTCTATAAATCGTCAGGACGACTATTGCCAAAGATCACTGCGTACATCTGTAGTAATTTACATCGTTGTCCTTCCACATGTATATATAGTGAGCATAAGCTGGGGAGCAGCAGCATGACCCCATTGCAGAAGTATCAGTGAAAACACATGTGAGATTCATTCAGTGTGGCAGTCTCTAAAAGAGGAGCTGAGACGGTTGCAAAGCAGCCTGCAGAGGTGCAGCAGCTGTAGCTAAGCTAAGCTACATGTAGCATGTCCTACATAAGCTTTGTAAATTAGCTGCTGGTCTGGCGATGAGATCCACTCACCTGATGACTGCAGCTCAGAATTAATTAGTTGTCTGCCAGAACTAAAGCTATGCTCAATTTCTCCTCCAGTGTAATAAAACAGGCATTGGAAAATTTTATTATATATGTGTAATATTTTTATGTCATTAGAAATAATGGAAGCAGGGGATCTGTACTCATGTTCATATTTGAAAGTCCTGAATACAGCCCAGATGATGGACTTGTGTTCATTCCTCACTGACTGACTGAAATAAACCAGTGACAGAAGAACATTTTCCAGTCCAGATTTCTCTCTCGTTTCTCTTTTTAATAACCCCCCCAAACCTATTTTCTTTTTGCACTATACTTTTTTAATTTGACTGTGGCTACAGTACTACTTGGTGAATAAAGTACGCCTGAGTAGCCCACCTCTCCATCTCCTCCATCCACCTGCGGCGCTCCTCCTCCTCCTTCTTCCTCCTCTCCTCCAGCATCCGGCAGTAGGTCCGACGGGCCAGCTGCCCTCGCAGACACTTCTGGAAGGTGAGCGCTGCCCAGCGGAGGACCAAGAACTTCCTCCTCCAGTAGAAAGCCCGATAGTTCTTCTGGATGACCACAATACACTGCAGCAGCTTCTTGTACTGTTTCCTGTTTGGGGGACATGGACCGGGTTATTGGGCATTTTGGTTTGAATGAAGATTAAAACTGATTCTATGAAGGGTTTTAATGTTTTTATGAATGTTTTTAGTACCTGGCCATGTAGCCCATGACATAGGCCTGGATGATCATGGCTGCTTTCAGCACCTCCACCTCCCTCTGCTTCTCCAGGCGATGCTCCAGAGACTCTCGAAGGAAGACCTGAGATAGGAGAAAGAGACAAAAGAGAGAAAGTGCAGAAAATGGAGAGAGGGGAGTGCGTTACTGATAATTCTTCAGTAACAATAATAAAGTAAGAGAAAAATCAATAATGTAACAGCTCCTTATTTCTTTCTCTTCTAATTTTGTTTTACTTTTCAGTTAAAATCATGTTCACATTGACCTTAATGAGTTCACGAACATACCATGACATGTTTGCATAATACACAACAGAACTTAACAGGCCATATTTACAGTCTGCACCACCAAAACATTTTTTGGGTAAAATAGTTTAAGGATGGGTGAATATTCAGAGGGAAAATGCATATTTGTGAGTATATGAAGGTGTACATTTGCAAAAATCACATTAAAGTCAGAAAAATGAACGTAGCTTTACATGGTTGGCCCAACATCACACAACAGATGCCACTGATGAACAGAAAGTGATCCTGCTATAATTTAATCCATAATTTCCTGATTCTGATACTACACCTAATCCCCTAGTTTAGTCCACAAATACCATAGTATAAAAAAATGTCCCTATCTCTAACAGCCACAAAGTGTTGCTGTTAAAAATATGGGAATATTTGGAGGGTTGAACTCTGTTCACAAATATAAACTCATCAAGGATAAAACGGGTCTGTTTCAGAGTGATGAAGTTCATCTAGTGGAATATTACTTGTTTCATCAGACCAAAGTGGTCAGAGGTAAGAGGAGTGTGAATTAGAAGAAAAGAAAAAGAACAACCTGTTACAGGTTTTCAAACATTAATATATATTTATTTTGACGGCATGTAATTGTATTTCAGTACATATTATTTACATATATATTGCTTACTACTAGCATTCCACCTTTGAAATTATACCATACTTATTAAAACAACAACAACTAGATACCGTCTATCCACGACACGCAGCATAAGTGTTCACGTCTCAGCCGCTTAACATAGTTGGTCCATTACCTACGCGGTATTACCCACACATTATGAATAAATGATTTACAAGTGAACAGAATTAAAAAGAGGCAGGCCGTTTCTTTTTCTATAACATTACCATTTAACAGACAGTTGCTCAAAGAAGAACAACAGAGCTGAACAAAGCAGCTGACATAAATCAAACCCAGATCCTCCTCTCCCTTTGTTCCCGCTACTAAAGACTGCAGATTACTGCAGCCAGTGATTTCAGCTACATCTCTCCATGAAAAGACTGATCTTACAGGCACTTAGTGCAGCTGCCTGCTCCAGGAACCAAGCTGTCGTCCATTGATAGAGAAACTGGGCCCAGCGAGGGCCGCTGGGGGTTAATCCGATTAGGGAGGGAGGAAAATGAGATATGGGACGTGGTCTCAGGCGACTGTGACGGTGGGGAAATATCACGGCGCTATGGGGGTACAGGAGTACACACTGCCTGTTGATATGGTGTGTGTGTGTGTGTGTGTGTGTGTATTGTGTGTGTGTGTGTGTTGGCTGAGTGACAGCGTTAGATCCTCAGTGGTGAGGCACTAATGAGATTTTTTGGGGGAAATGTAAACTTGTCAGGGTGATGTGGATGTCACTTACGAGCAGGTTAATTAACAGGAAAACATCCATTACATGCCCGAACACGTGCACATGCAAAGACATGCACACAAAACCACTGGTGTCTCTCCAGCTTTAAACAAAATGTAAGGTATCAGAGCACATTGGAACCAGATTAATATTGTAAACGTATATGTAAAAAATATTCATAGCAAAATAGC
>VOQK01001896.1:0-11978 GCA_015052645.1 Benitochromis conjunctus
TGCTAAAAATGGGTTAATTTAGGCTTTTGCTCAGTGGTTGGTAGGCTCAACGCATAATACACTTTTTTATGCATATACATGACTTGTTCTTGCAAAGAAGTAAAAGTGATACAGTGCTTTTGTTACAGGTTCTAGATGCATAGCCCATTAGATATATAGATAAGAACCTTCAGGCCTAAGATTTACCCCTGAGCCAGGTTTGGTTGCTCAGCTCTTGATGGAAGGAGGATTTCAAGGACAAAGAGACACACAGACTGATATTTCAAATCACATTCAAATTTAGTGTGTTACTGACGTTCATTCTTAGCAATATTTTATTACACTGCTAATTTTAGTACTAATTAACAAATGTTAGCTTGTAGGGTGCAATGTGTGCTGGGTGGCGGCCCTGGTGGACTGATACCAGCTACCGAGATTAGTGATAGGGACATGGAACGTCACCTCTCTGGTGGAGAGCCTGAGCTAGTGCGTGAGGTTGGGAGGTATTGGCTAGCTATAGTCAGGCTCACCACAACGCACACTCCTCAGCCTCCCCGGTAAAGTCAGAGTTCTTCCTATTGTCAAACCTCAGATAAAGGAGGAACAACGCAGTTTTCGTCCCGGAACACTGGACCAGCTCTTTACACTCTCGAGAATACTTCAGGGTGCATGGAGTTTGCCCAACCAGTCTACATGTGTTTTGTGGACTTGAAGAAGGCGTGTCCCTTGGAGTGCTCTGTAGGAGGTGCTTCAGGAGTATGGGGTGTGGGATTCTGTTCATAATTTTTCAGGACAGAATTTCTAGGCATAGCCAAGTGGTGGAAGGCTTCCAATTGGGCGGTCTCAGAGTCTTATCTCTGTTTTTTGAAGATGACGTGGTTCTGTTGGCTTCATCAGGCAGTGGCCTCACACTGGAGCGGTTTGCAGACTGAGTGTGAAGCAGCGGGACTGAGAATCAGCCCCTCAAAGTCCTCAGCTGATAAAGGGTGTATCGCCCACTCCATTTCTGCCCCAAGTGGAGGCATTTAAGTATCTCGGAGTCTTGTTTAGAAGTGAGGTGAGCAGGAGCGTGGCAGACAGATTGGTGCTGCAGCGGGAGTGATGTGGATGCTGTACCAGTCCGTCGCAGTGAAGGAAGAGCTGAGTGTAAAAGCGAAGCTCCTGATTTACTGGTCGATCTATACCCCTACCCTTACCTGTGGTCACAAGCTTTAAGTAGTGACCGAAAGAACAAGATCGTGGCTACAAGAGGCATAAATGAGCTTTCGCCAAAGGGTGGCTGGCCTGTCTCATAGAGATGGGGTGAGAAATTCAGCCATCCCGTAGGGGCTCTTAGTAGAGCCGCTACTCCTTCACATCGAAAGGCGCTAGTTGAGGTGATTTGGCCATCTGGTCAATGGTAACTTTATTGTCCCCAATAGGAAATTGATTTGCAGCATGTCCACACATCAAACAACACATACATTAAAAAAAATAAAATAAAAATCTGACAAGGATGCCTCCTGGGCAAGGTTTTCTGGGCATGTTCCACTGGGAGGAGGCCCTGGGCCAGACTCGGGACACGCTAGAGAGATTCTATCTCTCAGCTGGCCTGGAAATGGCTCGGTGTTCCCCAGGACAAGCTGGAGGAGGAGGGAGGTCTGGGCTTCTCTGCTTAGGCTGCTGCCCCCACGACCCAGCACCAGATAGGCAGAAGAATGACTTTTGGAGATACACAGCTCTATCAGCTTTTGCCCATATCAGCCAATAGGGTGAAGTTTACTGATGTCACAATGTGATGTTTATTTGTTGTTTTACATCAGTTTTATGCTAATCTAAGAGATGACACGATAAACTCTTAATAACACTCTTTGCACTGTGATGTTATTTGTCACAAAGGAAGATATTTTTTTACATAATAAACAAAAAAATGAACAAAAATAATGGCATCAGCAAAATTCTTATTCTGAACATCTGAATTGGGCCAAACCTTTACAGCTAGTGCATGCCACGTTCATTGTTATATCATTAAACATCTTTCAGCTGCTCTTTTATTTCTGAATTTTTCTTTTATTCATGAAATGCTACAGCAAATGGATCTGTTTTTAGTTTGGTACAGGTTTTACACGGGATCCCCTTTCCAACACTACCCTCCCCATTAATCAGAGGCTTGGGATCGGCACTAGAAAAGCGCTAGCTTATGACCCACTAAGGCTATGGTCTCAAATTGGGGATCTTTAATATGTAAGGGCAACGTGTCAACCATTACCCTATGGAGCCAAAAGTGAAAATTTGTTGGTTCCTCCTTAAATATGAGTATTTGCACATTTTGATGGTTAATTAGGGGGAATGTTTGACTTCATTCTATTACTAGGTTGAACCACCTTGGGCAGTATTTAAACTATTTATAAATAATTTAGACTGACAATCCATTATTTAAAAACAGGTTCTACTATCCATCCATTCGCTTCCTTTTCAGGGTCGCGGGGGGTGCTGGAGCCTATCCCAGCTGTCTTAGGGCGAGAGGCGGGGTACACCCTGGACAGGTCGCCAGTCTGTCGCAGGGCTAACACTCATAGACAACCATTCGCACTCACAGTCACTCCCACATTCACACCTATGGGCAATTTAGAGTTTCCAATTAACCTATCCCCTCAATTCTACTATTGAAATTCATTTGATTTTAGTTACAAAATTTTAACACTAATAAGTAAAAGTTGCATGTACGAATGCATTGTGAACACTGTCACCACTAAGCAGGACAACATTTACCAGCGTCAGTGCCACGTATTTATTTTTATTCAGAGATGGTGTGGTGAAAAGCTAAAACACTAGCAGTACTTTTGTTTTCCCAAACAGAAAATGACGACCAAAAACAGAAAAATGTCGGTCAAATTGCTCTTTTAAACACAGGCGTCAGCCCTGAATCTCACAAACCTGTGCCCCCCTGGTCACACGGTTCACTACATGATCGACTTGGCAAACGATACACCTGCATAGGGATAACTATTCTAGCATCGTCATTGCGAGCATGTTGGCATGTAGTTGAAACTGGCACTTAGCATACCTCACAGAGAAGCAAAATGGGCTGTAGCCATGTCAGCACCATCTTATCAATATGCTCCATTAAATGTTGAGTGAGGGTTATTCATATTTCCCATTAAATATTAACAACATGAAGGGATCATCAGATCTGTGTCAATGGCATTCCCGCTATCCAAAATTTAGGGAAAGGATTGTTGGTGTCACACTGAGCCATTTATTCCTTCTTTTTTTTGTCAATTTTGGCCACATGCTGAGCCGCATAAAACTCAGCTCGGCCTTTACTTGTTCACATGCCATCATCTTCATCATCATCATCATCCCAGAAAAAACGGGCGCTGTTGCCACAACACTGCCATAGCTCACAGAGCAGCCTCCTCTGTTTGAATGTGTGTCTTTTTAAAAAGAAAATGTAGAATAGAGGAAGAGGAGTTGCAGCAAGGACAGAGCAAAGCTGCCGGAGCTTTTTCTGCCCATTTGTCTATCTCTGCTCGCTGCCCCCGGCTCCCCCAACATTAGTCTTCAGTCGCTAATGCAAACACAAAATAGCTGTTGGTTGCTATGACTGCATCCCCCTCCTTCCTCCCCCACAGGGATTGTGTGTTAGATGGAGACTAAATTAGCCCACTCCCGGATCCTAATATCTCAGGCTTGGGGAGGGGATGCTAGTAGCTGACCGAGGTCACAAGTTTCCAAGGCCACAAGACGTTCTTTATTTACTCTCTGTCCTTCTCACCTCACAGCAAAACCTGTTAAGACAGCAGGAGCGCGTGGAGGAGCGAGTGCAGGAGATTGAGGAACAGCTTTGCAAACTCGACTCAGACAAGTGTGTGGTGGAGGTATGTTTTTGCACGTCACTCCGTGGGCGCGTTTTCTCTTTTACGGCATAATAAAATCTGTAGGAAATTTGGATTGGTGTGTGTGTTTATTTTACAGGACAGGGTGTGTGAGCTGAAAGAGGAGGTGCGCCTGCAGTACCAGCGGATGCACCAGCTCCTGGAGGAGGATCTCGGTCGGACACTGGAGGCTCTGGATCGGGCTCAGGCTCGGTTCTGTCAGGAGAACGCAGCCCAGGTTTTGGCTCTTGGGGAGCAGCGCCACGAGGCCCAGAAGCTGCTGAGCTCCATCCAAACTGCCTTCGGTAAGGCGGAGGAGCTGAGCTTCATGAAAAACACCAAGCCTGTTAAAATCCTCACAGACAGGTGAGCAAACAGTCTTCCTACAATGACTTTTATTTATTTATTTTTTCGTGCTGGAGATGTTTCCAGGCAAACACCTTTAATCATGAACCTCGTCTCCTGGCACTTGTTGCAGATCTCAGGCATGTGTGGGCAGCAGTCTCCCTCCTTACAAAGTTGGGAATCTCAACTCTAAACTTTTCCTTTCTGAGATCTCAAAAAGAGAGAAGAGCTTGAAAAGAACACTTGAAGGTGAGAAAATGAAACACACCTGTTAGCTTTTAATGCAGGGCACGACCGTCATGGAAGTGTTTTCATTTTAATTACCACTTACCTCTTGTCAATTCGCACCTTCTCTCGATCCTCTCTTAGCTCCCCTCACCCCTCCCTCGACCTTCCTGCAGTCTGTTCCCGCCTATCCCAGCGGTCAGAGCTCTGGCTCTGGAGCAGAGAAACGGAAACATTCCACTGCCTTCCCAGAGGGAAATGGGAACGGCGGAAAAAATGCCGCACCGGGTTTCAAAGACTCGTCCTCCTCTTCCTCATCTTCTTCCTCGTCGTTAGCCAAACAGCCCTACCTGGGGTCCAGCTCTGCCTCTGGAGAAGGCCAGTCCACCAATCAGCAGGCTCTCGGACCCTGTGGCCCGCCTCACATCAGCGAGAGCGGCGGGACGGGAAGCGGGAGTGGCTCGTTGACTAATCACCATTCAGGCTCTGTATTCGGCTCCTCTCACTTCCCTCCTGGAGGCAGCAGTTCCTCGCACTCCTCCCAGCAGGCAGTGCTCCCTCAATATGGCGGTCGCAAGATCCTGGTGTGCACGATGGATAACTGCTACTGCTCCGGAGTGCCCTCTGTGTCAGGCCACCGCAGCCACCCTCCGTACCCACGCTCGGGCTCTTTTCCCTGGGTCAGCGCCCAGGACTACCCCCCTCCTCCCGGCCTGGCTTCCGGAGGTCCGTCCATGCAGGGCTTGGCAGTGAGGGACTGGATCGACGCCTCACAGACACACAGACATGCCGATTTCTACGGGCTGTATGGGCAGCCCTCCACAAAGCACTACGTCACCAGTTAACATAGCAGACACACACACACACACACACACACACGGATATAGAGACAGGCACCAAAATAGCACACCTTTACCGACTTACTAACAGGAATAAACACAATACAGTTATACTATACACATATTAAAATAACTGTTTATATTTGCACACATACGTACACACACATTCGGGGGCAGGGTTGATCTCTTTGTGTTTTTATTTTCCTCCTTTCTTTAATTTTGGTCAGTGTTTTCATGTAGTGTATTATACGTAAAATGCATAAACAGCCTGGTGAAACTCAGCTCAGCATTTTACACAGAAATAAGAAAGAGAAGCCTGAAGAGGAGATGCGTCTTTTTTTTTATTTATAGAGTAGGAGATGGATCGGTAGGAAATTAACTTTTAGTAGAGAATCTTCTCATGCTTCAAGGCTTCTCACTGAGGCTAAAGGGAAAAGAGATTATACCGTGCAGTGTTGAGCTTTCCACGTTCGGCTCATGTTTCTCTGATATAATCACCCCTCCAGTTGTACTGAGGTCAATTGCCTTATGTTATTAGCAAACATATTTTTCTCCACATAGCTGACTTTGTTTGATAGATCCTTTAAAAAAGGGACTGCGGTCCCTGCGTGTCTGTTTTATTTTTATTGTCATGGCACTTCTTCCTTTCTTTGCTGAGTTCAGGGATGGATCGTACAGCTTGAACACAAAAAGCTCTTCCATGGAACACCCACAATGCACTTGTGGACGCCTTGCTATGCCTGAACTACAGATGCTGACCCACAGAGGGACAATAGAGCAGCGTCTAAAGGGCCGGCTGACCCCAGCCCTCTGCATTTTTGAGAATTCGGCCCGCATCCTTAGCACTCCCTTCCTGCTGCCACAGGACAGAAAATATTACAGACTGTTTCCATTTAGTGATGAATGACTTTGTGTTATTTGGTACAATTGTACATTTAATGCTTGCCTACTGAGACTCTACTATTTTAGAGAAAAGGGCAAGACTGGGGAGACCAAACTAATCAGGCATCTGGACGATCTGATGATGCTGTAATTGTACTTCCTGCAGGGCAAAGATGTCACTTCCTCTCAATAAGCACACAAGCTCTTGGCTTCCTGTTTGCAGCTGAAAGCATGCAAGGAAGAGTTTTTTTTGTTTTTTTTTTCTAAAAGCACTCAAACGAAGAACAATGGGGGAAAACTGTATGCTGTTTTAAAATGAGTGTACGAAAGAAACGAAGGGTGGGAGGAGCTTTTTCTTTTCTTTTTTTCATGAACTTTTTCTAAAAGACTGGACTGCAAGATGTAAGCAATGGTTCATCATCCTTAAGAGTAGCTGTTACAACAGCCACGATAAAGAGAGAGAAAAAAAACACATTAAAAGTATCTTTTTTTGTAAATATTTTGTGAAATGGAAAAATTACAGACGTGATTTGGAGAAAGGATCCAAATAAACAAGTTTAAACCAGTCTCTGCTGTCAACTGTGTATGTGCGAAACATCTCATGTTTAAAGGATAAGGGTGGTGATATTCTATATTTTTGTTACTGTAAATAAATCCCATAAAAAGACCAAAACCAGCTGTGTGTTGGTATTTAAATACGTTTCCACTTCCTCGTCATGTCCATACATAGCAGCAGCCCGTTTACTCCAACTCGAGATGTAAATGGGCAACTAATTTATAAATTAGTCTATTTAAAAACTCTTATTTTCAAACTGGCTGATGTAAGAATACAGCGTGGTGTGAAAGTGCTTTTGTGCACTGTTTTAGGGGCAGGTTAGGATGTTTTTGTGTACTAGCAGCTAGCTAATTTGTCGCTACTGGTTTCTAGACATGCTAGCAGGTTCACTGAAATATGTCAACAATTTTTTTTACTCATGTTTAAACATAGCATTGGTTTATCGCCACATCCGTGTAAAACTAACGAAAAACAAGCTAGATTTAGCCGTGCTTTGTGTTTAGAGATTATTAAGAGATTAATATAGCAAATGATTTATCTGCCCAGGGTTTACTGAAATCGTTAGCACCCGCAATTTTTTATATAGTATTTATTTTGGCTGGGACAATGGGTGGATCTATTTATTTAAAGTTCACATACATAGAAATACAGTATATAAAACAAAAACAGAGTTTGTATTAATAACCAGACAATATTTGGTCTGACCACCTTCATTCTTCAACATAGTTTGAACTCTCTTAGGCAGCTTTCTTGTCACTGAAGTATCCATCAGGAAGAGTTCTCTAGGCTTCTTGAAGGACATTCAAAGCTCTTCCTTGGATGTTGGCTGCCTGTGTTATCGCTGTTAAAATGATCCCATGCTATTTCAGTAATGTTGACATCCGGGCTCCGGGGAGGTCAATCCATGACTGATTTTGTCCTTTTTAAGGCCTTCTATCCAGTTGTGTTTTTACAGCACTAGCATTGTATTTGGGATCACTGTCATGCTGAAAAATGAAGCTGTTGCTTATCAGATGGTTTCCAGTTTGTATTGCATGGTGGATAAAACTCTGACTGTACGTTTCTGCATTCATACTGCTGTTAATTTTTCCAATCTCCAACACCACTGGTGAACATGCAGCTCCAAACCATGACAGTGCCTCCACTGTGTTTTACAGATGGCTGTAGACACTCGCTGTAGGACCTCTCTCCTGAAGTCTCCCATACACATTGAAGACGATTTGAACCAAAGACTTTGGGAGTCATCGCTCTAACCGACCTTTGATTTTTAGTCTTCTTGTGTAATTTGACATACCTCTGTCTTTTTCCCTTAATTAAGAATGGCTTTTTGACAGCCACCCTTCCATTGACACCATTTCTGATGAGGCTTCATTGAACAGTAGATGGATCGGCTGAAGGTGCAAATGCATTTCTTAGTTTCTGCGTCAACTTTACTAAGTTGCCTGTTATGTGCAGAAAATACTGGTTCTTTGAGTTAGGTGCATTTTTATGCTCGAGTGATTCGTAGGTCAGCGTTGGGTAGCTTAACAAACAAAAAGCATTTTTTCTGAAAATGATGAGTTTTCTGAAAATTTTGAAAGCCCTTCAGAAAGCTCGGGGAGCTATAGCTCAAGACCACTGTTAAAATTTGCACAAAGGTCTGGCTCTTTGCAAAGAGTTTTTCATCTTCCAGTAAAATCACACACTAGCTTTAGCTGTGCTTTCCCAAGGCTAATGCTTTTATCCTTTTAAAAATCATGAGGGGGCAATTTCATAGCACTGAAGGGCTGCCATATTTAAGTTTGTACTACTTTTAATTAAGGGTCCAGTTTACAGCGTAGTTCAGAAGAGGACCCAAAGATGCGGTGGATACTTAATTTCTATTTTGGCTTGATTTATTTGTTTTAATTATTTAAAAAATTAAGCTGAGTCATAGGTCTGGGTTTCCACTGTTGTGTGTGAGAAACGTTGTCGGTGTCGTCAGCATTACATAACATTTCTTCGGCACCATTAGATGTGAAATACCACATTGACTCATGGTGCCAAATATTTCTTTCGGAGAGCCAACTCTGGGCCTTGGGCCCCGAGTTAAACAAGATTTCAAGCTATGTTACATGTGACCTAAACAAAGATGAAAATCCCAAATCAACCAAAGTCTGTTGCCAAGTAAAAAGAAGTCAAAACTGATTGCATGGCCTAAAAGAGCAGCAAAATAGATGTAGACCTCATGAAGACAATGCTTATTGGAAGAATGGCATTTTGTACAGTTTTGCAAACACAGCTACTCTCAAACAGTCATCCGCGTACTCAACCATTCAACCTTAAAACAAACTGACATCCTCCCACCTATACCCTTAACATTATACAATGTCTGCTCCAGCAGCTCCAGCTCCCCGCCCCAAATAATTAATCAGTCCACCTGGCTTCAGTTTTATATTTAATCTATTAGTGTACTTATCTGTCCTAATGGACGTGTCAGTAAAGGAAAAACCTATTTAAACAGAACTTAACAACTATCTCTGTCCACTGAGTACAAAGTGCGCTCATGAGTATGTGTGGGTGGAGGCCTGCAGAGAGAAAACAGGATGGAGAAAACGAGTCTTGAGATGAGTAGACGAGCGAGAGAGAGATGCAGAGAGAGTGTGTGTGTCTTTGACTGTGTGCATGTGTGTGTGTTCCCCTTAGGCTGATTAAGCTGTTGCATTACTGCTTTCCCCTACCAAGCACTTTGAGCCTCAATCCCATTCACGCAGCAGAGATGATCCACCTGTGTGCCTTAGAAAACGAGCGAGTGCAGAATGGAAAGAAGGAAAGAAAAGTTCGAATATTTCAGTTATGAAGATCACATGATGACTGAAAGTTACTCAAAGGAGTAGACTGACACTTATACGTTCCTACATGAGGAGACTGAGCATATAGACGGTAAACAAAGGGTAGTTTGGTTTCACTGCTTTACATGTTTTCAATGTTAATTCAGCAACTGGCCACACTTTTTATTAATCATGGCATCAAATTATATCACAGGCAGTTACGGATCTACGTTGCTACTAGCTAACTCGCAACAAGCTGGTAACTCCACAGGACTGTAACAAGTAAAATAAAAAGCTACATGCTAGTTTAAACCTTTGGGTGTTGTTGTGGCAGCTACAACCATCTTTTATGTAGAGTTTATGAATGAGACATCTGCAAAGGTGCTGGTTTTGGCTGAGTTTGTCGTTCTGGACTAAATGCTTCTTTCTTCTGGGCTCTGTGCTAAGCTGCAGTAGTAGTCAGAGGTTTACATCCACTCATCAGGGGCATGAATGTCATGGTAATTTTGGTCTTTTAAGGATTTATCTGATCTCTTCTATTTCCCAGGGTAAAATGACTGAATACATCTTCAATGAGATTAAAGACAGAAAAATGTGGTGCACAAGTTTGGATTTATTGAGAGTTTTCCTAATCCACATACATATAGGCTCAAATATTCATTCATTTAAATCTCCTAATAAGAGGAGCTAAAAGTTCTACAATTTCTTTTAACTTGACAGTGTCAAGGCCCATTTATTCTCATCAGTTTCTCTTTCCCAGCATAAAAACGAATTTATTTGACAGAACTTGTTGGATTGACCAATACTCAGAACAATGGGAAAGTCCAAGAAGCTGAAGGTAGATCTAAGAAAGAGAACTTCAGATTTACACAAGTTGGGAAGTTCTCTTAGAGCTATTTGTCCACAATATTTTGAAGATTAAAGATGAGGGTTTTTTTAAAACTGTCAAGCATGGTGGTGGTAGCATTGTGCTCTGGGGCTGTTTTACTGCCAGGGCTACTTGTAAATTGCAGAAGGTGGATGGAATAATGAAGAAGTCTTCAGCTCCACCCAAAATCAACAGCTAGACACTTGAAACTTGGACACAATTGGGTGTTTCAACAGGACATTTATCCCAAATACAGCCCCGACCTCAACGCTATTGAAATTATGTTAATTACACTTAAAGTCTGCACCAGGAAACCATCTTAATTCTGTCAAACATCAAGCCACAAGTATGCCCGAAGGGTGTCAATAGCTACCAAAAGTGTCTGATCCAGGTGCAGCCTGCTAAAGGAAATTTGATAATAGTGGAGGCGTATGTCTATATCTGAGCCTGTATGCACACTTGTGACCCTTTGTGGATTAGAGAAAATCCAAAACAAATTCAAATGTGAACACAACTCTTATTTTAAAAAGTCATTAAATATGTATCCTGTACAAGAAAAAGAAAAGTTCAAAGAAATCCTGCACATTGTGAACGTCATGGAAACATCATGACCACAACTGTACATTCGTTTTTAATGTGACTGAATTGAAATTGAATATTGAACCTTACATTGCTGGCTGTAACTGCATGTGTCAGTCCACAGAAGGAGTCGTTTTATTGCAGTGTTTCCAAACAGAAAATGAGCGCAGTGGACAGAAGTTGCAGGTTACCTGGACAGATTGTGGTCGTTAACCACTTGCTACTGCTTTTAGTCTCTTATGGTGAGAAATTAATATGTGATCTAGTTTGCAACACCAAAGAACTGCTGACAGCATTTTTGTTTATCAAGCAATTTAAATATGTAGCCTACAGATACGTAATCATGTGAAAGGGAAATTTTAAACATGCCCTGACTGCATTAGAAATGAAGGTTTCTTGTTATTCATTATGAGAGAGAGCTGTGTGCTGTAAAGTCTTGCATCACTTGCAACAAGGCGCCTGCAGGCCCTGTAAATGTAATGCAAAACTTGGCTTCCTCAAAAATTTACCCCATGCCATGCCACTGTGTACGAGTGGCACCAGTCTTATTCATACAACTAAAGCTACAAACTGAACATCAGGGTGAGGTTGTTCTGTCAACTACAGCTTCCAAAGTAAAGAACAAACCTACATTTTGAACTTGCTTCACAGTTTTGTGAGATATTTACTCATTATAAGTCAGTTTCAGTGTCTGAATGCCATTTCTTTCCCTCCAGCAGCAGCCAGCGGTTAACATACACGTAAAAACAAACATTTTAAATCGCATTGCTTCTTGCTCCACCCTCGTCTTCCTCCCACTTCTTCTCCCTTTCAAGCTTAAGCGGAGGTCTGATGTGCTGCTTCTTTTTCTCACGTCAGCAAACCTCAGCAGATACAGGCAGCCAAGAGCTGTGGGGTCGGAGGTGCAGCATAAATTACAGCGTTGCTTTTCAGTCTTTCTCTCTTGCTGACACACACACACACACTAACAAACACTCCCCTCTTTCTCCCCCGACACACATTTTCTCACACTTGCGCACACAGCTGCCGAACAGCTGCTTGATCCACAAGGAGAAAGAA
>VOQK01001901.1:5115-17662 GCA_015052645.1 Benitochromis conjunctus
CCTTTTTTTGTTTAAATTTTTTTTATTTTTTTTTTTTTTTTTTTTTTTTGTATTTAAGCTGTTTTATTTATTTCAATATAATGGTTATTTCTCTGTTGTTTATAAATTACTAAAACATTTGTTACACGTGGCATGATTACAAAAAGATATGAAGATTTGGCTTTTGCCTGTATTGTCCCATCCTGCATGGCATTTCAGTTATTAAAACCAAAAACAAAACACAAATAATAAAACTAATGGTGTGGTATCACTTTCTCAGCGCAATGCATTTGCAAATGATACCATTCCATCAGAGAGCTACATCAGTGCCATTCAAGCAGCTCACCTGGGTACATTGAGTTGTCAGTCCTTGCCTCTGGCCTCTTCTCTTAAACACATCCTTCTCTCACTGGTTCGCCTGATTGGAGACCTCATTGTGTAAGTTAAAAAATGTCTACTGATAAACTCTTTTGCATTCATAGATTTTACTTATGAAAAACCTGTTATTGTCTTGTTAATACTGCTGTATGATTGTCTCTTCAGTACTGAGGAGCTGAACCCCTCACAGGTTGTGAGCACCCTGCTGCCTCTGCTCATGGAGAGCAGCACGGAGAGTGTAGCTGAGATCAGCACCACGTCACTGGAGCGCATACTTGGCCCATCAGAGTCTGATGCCTTTCTAGCACGCATCTACGAGCGTTTAGTGACCGGATGTTACAACATTATTGCCAACCACTCAGATCCCAACAGGTGTTTTAAATATGCATTTCATTACGGATTTCATTAACCTTGTTAAATATTAAAATTAGTGCTATCAACGTTAACGCATTAATATGGCGTTAATGCGGCTAAACGCGTTAACGCAGTCATCACGATTAACGTGATTTTAAAATTTTTAACACACTCAACCCGTCTGGAGCGCAGAATGGATGAACTTTGGACAAACTGCCCGAAATGCGTTGACAGAGACATTTCAGTGATTTTGAGTCAGTCTGCGCTCCAAATGGGTTAATTGTTAATCGCATTAGTTGTGATGACGGCGTTAACAAGTTTAAGCTGCGTTAACGGCAAGTAACTCCTCACACGAATTAATCTGTGTTAACGCGTTAACGGGGATTTGCCAATTTTGGCGCGTTAACGCAAATTAGTCTGCATTAACGCTGAGAGCACATCAATCAAATCACTACTTATTATACTTGTTTTTTTGTTATGTGGGCTGCTCTTCAAAACTTCTATATCCCATTATCTTTTTATTTTTTATTTTTTTAGTGGTTTGGATGAGTCCATCCTTGAGGAATGCCTTCAGTACCTCGAAAAACAGCTTGAAAGCAGTCAGGTCCGAAAGGCGATGGAAGAATTCTTTTCATTCAGGTATTGTCTCTGCTGATAACAGTCTGGCTTCTCATTCATTCAGTTACCTCACATATTTTGGTTTCTTCCTTTTCAGTGGTCAGCTTGTCCAAATTATGATGGCAACAGCAAATGAGAGCCTGTCTCCAAAGTTTTGTAACAGGGTGCTGAAATTCTTTACCAAACTTTTCCAGCTCAGTAAGTCTGTAATAATTTTAAAACTATACACTCCAAGTTTGGTTATATTCAAGCTTTTCAAGTCTGAGCTCTTTGACCTAAAGCTGGAGTAGATCCCTCTAAGTTTAAATCTCATTATGTATTTATCTCCAGCGGAGAAGAACCCAAACCCAAGCCTGTTAGGCCTGTGTGGCTCTTTGGCCCAGCTGGCCTGTGTGGAGCCCTCTCGTCTGCAGTCCTGGCTGACACGTATGACAGCTACCCCACCAAAGGACTCAGAACAACTGGAAATTGTGCAAGAAAACAGACAGCTTCTGCAGCTGCTAACCACTCATATTGTGCGTGACAATAGCCAGGTGGGCGAAGGAGTGTGCACTGTGCTCCTCAGCACACTTATTCCCATGGCAACAGACATGCTGGCCAATGGTGATGGAACAGGTTTTCCTGAGCTCATGGTCATCATGGCCACACTTGCCAGTGCGGGACAGGGTGCAGGCCACCTCCAGCTGCACAGGGCAGCTATAGACTGGCTGACTAGATGGTAAGAAATTAATTTTACAGGCGTGGAGATTTAACTTTCAGTCGCATCATTAAAGAAATCTAAATTGTGGAATTATGTAGTTGCTACAGTCGAACTCGCTAGGGAAAATTGCTTGGTTTAAGCTCGATTTATACATCTGCTGTGAATTTATCCATCAGCTATGGCGGCAGCGACACCCTGGGATGTGGCCTTATGTACACATCCCCAGAAGTCTGATTGGTTTGCTTGCTGGTTGCAATGTCATCTTCATTTTGTAACAGTATTTTTTATTTTATTTTTATTTTTTTTAACTCAAATCAAATCTCGTTTAATTCCCAGTGGTTAGCAGTATTCAAACAAATTTAGCTCAATGGCATTGAAACCTGAGCCTCAAGTAGCATTTTGGCTGTATTTTTACATGTTACAGTGAAAGCTCTCTGTAGATTCAGTGTGAGATTATAAATCTAGGTAGAAATTTAAATGGAGAACATGTGACCTAAAAGCTTATCTTTTATTTTGCAGCAAAAAGTATTTAACACAGAAGAATGTCGTGGAAAAAGTGAGCACAAACTTGTCTCATGGAAAGGTGGGTTTCTCACACCCTTAAGTACATTTTGGACATTTCTGCAGAATGAGATTTTAATTACGCCACACCTATGATCAGTTTTATTATTTGATAATTAATATCATCATGTCTCTAAAGTTACATACATATATATGACCTTACATATTCTTTGTTTTGGGAGATGAAATGAAACATTTATCATGGAGGAGTGTATTGCAATCTGTGGACTTTGTGGAAAAAAGGAAATGTCCTTCTTTGTTACATTTATATTAAGAAAATGTAAAAATTCTTTAATCTTAAAATCAAGTGTAAATCATAGTATTCTAAATTGATAAACAATTTGCTAGTTGCTACAATTAGTTGTACATCATGCCCTCTGGTTATCTGTGTGCTTCTCATACCCCATATTGGACAGTCAGAATGAATGATAATGAAATGTGGTTTAGGCAGTTAAATTAAAAAACGCTAAAAGTACCAATTTACCAAAGTATTTTTCTGTTATATATTACATTTTTAAAAATGGCCCAACATATGTCTCCTGTCTGGAAATTCAGATATTAACATATCTAAACATCAACTGATATGAACCTCTTCTTTGATTTTTAGCATGCCAGCATGCTGGAATGCTCGTGTCACATCATCTCTTATCTGGCTGATGTGATGAACGCTTTGCGTCAAAGCAGCGGTCAGGGCAACTCAGCAATGCTGATGGAGGGAGAGGAAAAGGCCATGGAAGTAGACTCGGACTGGGTGGAGGAACTTGTAGTAGAGGAGGATGATTCCCAGGCTGAGGACTCTGTAAGAAGTTATTCTTTAATTCTCATCCATCGGGCTGCATTTTCCAAATATGTGTGTCTGTCTCGGTGTGTATGGAATTGCAGACATAAATCAGTTTTGTTTTGGGGCTGTCAGTTTGCTATATGAAACAATTCTTTTTAACATGTATATCATTGTTTGACAGGATGAAGACTCACTTTGCAACAAACTTTGCACTTTCACCATTACTCAGAAGGAATTCATGAACCAGCACTGGTAAAGAAAAGTTTGTTTATCGTGATTTTGTTTTAATCTTAAGTGCGGCCTTTGGTTCCAAATACATCCCCATTACACCTAAAAATGGATTTGTCATACAGTACACGTTTGATTATTTCATTTGTTATTATTCATTTTTTACTAAGAATAAACAAAAAACAGAAAATCATACATTTAGGAGATTTGCCTTTATGAATCAGGAAAGCTGATGGTATTTGTCAAATCTGTGGAAACGGGAGGACTCCACACTGCTGAATTAAGGTGCAAAACAATATATTGCATACATTTGACATCTAATTTAGAGTTATGTACTGGGAAAAAGTAACA
The DNA here is from genome assembly GCA_015052645.1 of Benitochromis conjunctus. Lineage (NCBI taxonomy): Eukaryota > Metazoa > Chordata > Actinopteri > Cichliformes > Cichlidae > Benitochromis > Benitochromis conjunctus. Next base: position 9,066 of record VOQK01001901.1, read on the forward strand.
GTGTGTTAACAACATGTCACGTGTCATTCTTTAGTTTCTCAAGTGATGTGATGTGCTATATATAGTATTGCCTATTACTTTTCATTCTGCAGGTACCACTGTCACACCTGTAAGATGGTGGATGGGGTAGGTGTGTGCACAGTGTGCGCCAAGGTCTGTCACAAAGACCATGAGATCTCCTATGCCAAATATGGCTCTTTCTTCTGTGACTGCGGTGCCAAAGAGGATGGCAGCTGCCAGGTGAGACCGAATACCTCAGGTCATCATGGGAAGAGAACAACAGCGGTAACTTTAGCTTGCAAGTCATTCCCCCATTGACCTCCATCCAGTCATTTCATTTGATCAGGGTTATAGCTAGACCACACATTTGGCCAGAAAATGAGCAAAATCATATTAGTAATGTTTTTTGTCAACTTTCTGTGTATTGAACAGGTCAGCTTCCCTAGTTAATCTTAAAGTCCGTGTAAAGATAATTCAGGGATTACTTTGTATAAATATAAAACTCTTTGAACCATCTTTTACTGACTTGTGTAGATGGATTTTTTTTATTTTTGTGTTAATCTTTTTTGTCTTTAGTGTATAGTCGGTCCATGGCTCAGTGACTCAATGGAGCTGTACTTGGTTTCACCCATCCTTTAACACTTTATTGTTGTCAAAACTAGACTGCATTAGCATAAGTGCTTCTCCCACTCAACTATAAGTTACAATACCTAACGCCTCCAAGTTGCTTGGTTAATTTTCACCCTGAAACACTGCTGTATCAAAAATGTGCATGTCTTATAAATTCTATTTACCTAAAATATTTTTTTGTGTTGCGTGACAAACATGTTTGTTACCACTTTACACGGACTTTAACAATTTTTTTTATTTTATTTTTTTTTGTGCATTTGATGAGCAAGCCATCAATTACATCTTACCTTTAGTTTACAGCGTAATAAGTACAATAGGCTTTTTGCTTTTTTTTTTCTCGTTGTGCTTGTTAATGCAATGTTTTCCTCACTGTCAGTGTTGTGATAACATTTGCTCATAACAGTTTGATTCACTTTTTTATAAATGTTTGTTCCACTTCTGCAGTTACACACATTACCAGTTGACATTTACAATGCATAAAGAATCATTTAAATATAAATCTATGTTAATATCAACTTTTCCTCACTTCTTACTTTGTGTGTTGCATCATTCACAGGCCTTGGTCAAACGCAGTCCCAGCAGTGGCATGGGCTCTACTCTTAAAGAGTCTTCAGCTTTCCAGAGTGAACTGCGTATGCCTGAGAGTGCTATTCGCCACCAAAATTCCTCACCGTCTGACAAGGGCAAGGTCACCATCTGTGATGGCAAATCCAGTGATGAAGACAGACCTAAGAAGAGCAGCGTGTGCAAGAGCATCGAAGGCTGCCAAGAAGAGCTGCTAGCACAAGTGGTTAGAGAAAACCTACTCATTTATTTTAATCTGTAGTCTTCCAAAGCCTTTGAGAGGTTGTTTTTTTTTTTTTTTACATGTGAAAAGATGCTGAGAGACTTATGTTTTTGCCCCTCTTTTATCATGCTAGATGGCATCATCTACTGCTGCAGTCATACTGGAAATGCTCATGTTTCTCATGGAAGCTATCCAGACCAACTTTCAACAGGCATCAGCAGTGGGAAGCAGCAGCCGGGCACAGCAAGCCCTCAATGAACTGCATACTCAGGACAAAATTGTGGAGATGACGGACCAGTTAATGGTATCATGACCCAAATAGATTGGCGTGTTTCAATAAATAAGTTCATTCATTGATAAGTTATTAAAACTGAAATAAAATAGAATTCTATTATTTAGCTGCTGCATTTCAGTGTTAATGGCTACTTTTTCCCTCAGGTCCCCACACTTGGCTCCCAGGAAGGGGCTTTTGAGAATGTGCGAATGAACTACAGCGGTGACCAGGGGCAAACTATACGCCAGCTCATCAGTGCACATGTCCTGCGTCGTGTTGCTATGTGTGTTCTGTCTTCCCCCCATGGACGCCGTCAGCACCTGGCAGTCAGCCATGAAAAGGGGAAGGTAAGCTAAACAATTTAACTTCCTTTGTCCAATTAAAAGAGCTTTTCATTAAATTTTTTATTTAAAATATATGCTGTGTTACTGATTCAGGCTTGTCTGTGAAACAGCGCATCATGACAAGGAAAAACAATCTACACTGAATAAATAGTAGAATAAAAAATTGCCTCTTTCTTCATTATTTAATATGCCTTAGTATTTTTTCTATTTAACTTTTTTCTTTAAGTTGTAATTTTATATATCATTAAGATACTTTGTTCTTATTTCATAGTTTGCAGAAATGGAAACCAGTGTTTTCACTGTTAAAATGTCTCAACCCTACTTTGTCTCCATCTCCTATCTGACAGATAACCGTCCTTCAGCTGTCTACTCTCCTGAAACAAGCTGACTCAAGCAAAAGGAAGCTGACACTGACCCGTTTGGCTTCGGCCCCAGTCCCGTTCACTGTCCTTAGTCTCACAGGCAACCCCTGTAATGAAGATTACCTGGCTGTGTGTGGCCTTAAGGTCAGAAACAAACTACTTCTTATAAATCAACTTGTTTTCCACCAGAACTCTTAAGTGTAAGAAAACAAAACGGTGTATGTGTTGTGCTGCTGTGACAAAAAAAAATAAAAAAAATTTGCCTTAAAAAGTCATCACTGTAGATTACATAATAGATACTTGTTTTTACAAGATTATTTAAAACTATATATATATTGTTATATGAGCAGTTGCTGTAGGAAATTGTTAAATTTAACGACCTTGTTTTTCTCCTTTCATCTCTTCCCAGGACTGCCATGTACTAACTTTCAGCAGCACAGGTTCTGTGTCTGACCACCTGGTGTTGCATCCACAACTGGCCACTGGCAACTTCATCATCAAGGCTATCTGGTTACCAGGCTCACAGACTGAACTTGCCATCATCACTGCTGACTTTGTCAAGGTATATATTAACATAATAAACATATTTTGTACTTTAAGCAACATAATAGATTTTTTTAAATGCAATTTCTTTATGAAAACAACCATAGATGCTATACATATACCTTTCTGTCCTAGGAAAACAAAAGATAGCTTAATATTTGCCTTTTTCTGTTTGTCCCCTTTGGAAAACAGATCTATGACTTGTCAGTGGATGCCCTGAGTCCCATGTACTATTTCCTGCTCCCGAGTTCCAAGATTCGTGATGCTACATTCCTTTTCAATGAAGAGGGGAAGAACATTATTGTCATCATGTCATCAGCAGGTTACATGTACACCCAGATCATGGATGAATCTAGCAGTGCTCAGCATGGCCCTTTTTATGTCACTAATGTATTGGAGATAACCCACGAAGACTTGAAGGTAACTAAGATTTGACATGAGTTGATGTTGTGACAATACCAAAGACAAGGTTGCCGTCTAAATGGTCTCCAGCAGGGGTGTCAAACGTACAGGTCGACATGACTACAGTTAAAAAAACAAAAAAAAATGGATGGTCTGGGCAGTGAGCTGCAAGAACTTTTTCAGAAAGTTTACACATTTATTTCTTACAACTTAATTCTAAAGAGTCGTGCTGACAGATTTCTTTCTTTGTCACAGCAGCTTTTCTTTATCATGTAGAAAACAAGGTTAATTTTGTAAAATTAGTTTGACACCCCTGGTCTACAGTGTTTCTGCCATACTTTTCTGCTCTCATATTTTTTGGATGTTTGGTTGATGTGTACATCATACCTTTATCCAGTGTTCAGGTGTCTTTGAAAGTACATTAAAGAAAGCGGTTTTGAGGTAAATTCTTTCTTTGTAAATGCAGGATAGCAACGGACAGGTAGCTGGCGGTGGTGTTTCTGTCTATTACTCCCATGTCCTTCAGATGCTTTTCTTCAGCTACAGCCAGGGGAAGTCATTTGCTGCCACAGTGAGCCGCAGCACAACTGATGTGCAGAGGCTCTTTGCCATCAATGTGAAAGGGTAACACAATAAAATAGTCTGTAGAAGTTTACTAAATGTAATGGGTAACTTGGAAAAAAAGGACAGATTTTGTTGTTTATATTTTTTCTTTTAAAGCTCCAATGGTGGCAGCAGTAAGATGTCACCTGCACTGTGCCAGTGGTCTGAGGTCATGAACCATCCAGGCCTCGTGTGCTGTGTGCAACAGACAACAGGCATACCTCTGGTTATCATGGTCAAACCTGACACCTTCCTCATTCAAGAGATTAAAACCCTGCCAGCCAAAGCTAAGGTAAACACCATTTACTTTTGTGACATGAAACTGGTTAGGATACCGTGAAAACAATAATTGGAGAAATAAAGGAAATTTCATTTTGGAGTACAGAACTGCATAAACACAGAAAGCTTTTCCTGTTGTCTTGTTTACTAAGTAAAGTGTTTCCCATGAGTTTAAGTAATTTTACTGTTTTCTAAGGTTAACATTAATTTGTCTCTTTCTGTCAGATTCAAGATATGGTAGCTATCCGACACACTGCCAGTAATGAGCAGCAGCGCACTACCATGATTCTTCTCTGTGAGGATGGCAGCCTGCGGATCTACATGGCAAATGTGGACAACACCTCCTACTGGCTCCAGCCCTCATTGCAGCCCAGCTGTGGCATAAATATCATGAAGCCGGTCCGCAAGCGCAAAGCTGCTGCTGCCAGTAAGTTTGTGGATAATTATTATTTTGTAATTGCCAATTACATATATTGAATAGACAGTTTGTCCTAAACTGTTTGCTGCTTACTTAATATTTGCTGACACCTTACTAATAACACCTATTTGCAACCTCTTTGATAAATGCCCTACTCTTGTTTTTGTTTTTTTGTTTTAATTGAGTTTGCTTATTTTAAATTTTACTTAAATTCAAAGTGTAATTCATTCACATTTTCAGATCATATTTCTTAGAGTCATTGTTCATGTAGCCAGATATACACAATAATAAAAGCAACTAATCTATAAATGTGAGGAGCTAATTTGAATGTAATGATTTTACTTTAAGCCACCCGGACTTCCAGTCAGGTGACATTCCCAGTGGATTTCTTTGAACACAACCAGCAACTGACAGAGGTGGAGTTTGGGGGCAATGACTTGCTGCAGGTCTACAACGGACAGCAGATCAAACACAGGCTCAACTCCACAGGGATGTATGTGGCCAACACAAAGGTAGAGGCATTTTAACTTAATGTTCTGTGGTAGAAAAGGTGTAAAACATCGCTCTGCTTATCTCTTGTAACGCAAGTTATTGCTGCTGTCAGCAGTGCTTGAGTTGATAACCATGTTAATTTATTTCATGTAAATGTATATACATGTTAACTGCCATCACCTGTGTTGAGACGTTACTGTCTTTGCCATATACATTTATTCAATTTAATATATCAGAGTGCAATGGTATCTGTCCAGTCTAAATGCAAGTGAAGCTGCTTTAAATAAAAACAGTGAGGACACCTATTCTAAACATGTTTTTCACCTGTAGTCTAAAAAAAAAATTAAGTAAAACAACAAATGTCATGTTTCTGTTTCCTTTCATTTCTCTTCTCCTTCATCCTAGCCTGGAGGGTTCACTGTAGAGGCAGTAAACAACAACAGTTCAATGGTGATGACAGGCATGCGGGTTCAGGTGGGCACCCAGGCCATTGAAAGGGCTCCTTCTTATGTGGAGGTGTTTGGCCGCACCATGCAGATAAATCTGACAAGAGCTCGCTGGTTTGACTTCCCCTTCACGAGAGAGGAGGCCCTGCAAGCTGACAAGAAGCTGTCTATATTTAGTAAGATCAAGAGTGTACAGTGGTTATAATTTTTTTCCTACTTACTGATTTTGCTTGTTACCTGTATTAATATTCCAGTACACGTATTTAAACAATTTGAGCTGACCGGTTCATATTATTTGGCCATGTGGTCATATGCTGCAGTCTGTTTAGATATGTCTTCTAATACACTGTCTTGTTAATTTTTAAGTTGGAGCATCCGTTGACCCAGCTGGAGTCACCATGCTGGATTCGATTAAGATCTATGGAAAAACCAAGGAGCAGTTTGGCTGGCCTGAGGATCCACCAGAAGACTTCTCATCTGCCTCAGTTAACAATGTCTGCAGTCCCAGCCTCAACCAGAGCAATGGGACCTCTGATGGAGACATAGCCACCCCAACTACAACTAGTGGCACTGTATTAGAGAGGTAAGGGCTTTTCACTTTGGGCTGCAAAAAGGTCAACACAAGTTGTTGGCATTTACACTTTTTAAAGCCGCTGGGTTAAATAAACCACTCCTAATGAACTGATGAGAAAGTTTGACCACTATCCGTTAAGTACATTTATATAAAACCACTTGGTAGATTTGTCGGGGTCAGTGCTTTTTCCATTGATTTGACAACTAAATATTTTGCTAGAGTAGCTAAAACATTGTTTTATCTACAATTCCTCAGTTTTGCGTGAAGACGTAGATATTGTGACAAAGCGCATTACATATATTGCCGTAGATGTGATGTTTTTTTTTGTTTGTTATTTATTTTAACTCATACTGCACTTTCTAAGCATATATTGAATACAGCCGTGTAGTATGGGTTGCTGAATACAACCCTGAAATTTGAGCAGCAGCCGTGAGCTCTCTTTAGTGTGTTTAGTGCATGGCTCTTGTGATCATCTGTTCTTGCATGTGTCTTTTGTTCAACTGAATCATTTATTTCCACTTGTTTCTTTCTGTGATCCTCACACTTATTTTTGTTCTTTTTCTTTTGCTCCCAAAATTACAATAAAAAGTTGTGAAACTGAGTCCTTATCAACATTGGACCGGTTAGTAACTGCCCTTTCTCTGCTTGTTTGTATGGTTTTGTGCATGTGTGCCAGCTTGTTTGTCTTTGCCTGCAACCGAACATGCCATGCACCATTTCCACACCTGTGCAGCAACAGAAACATATTTTTCCCTGACATTTATTCTTGCACTCAGTTTTGTTTGGCGTTTAGAGTAGCAGCAGAATAATAGTGCTTTTTTTTCCCCCCCTCTATGATTGGTTATTTAAAGAATACTTCACAGGAGATGCAGAATTGATGTTCTTTCTCTATTTCAGGTTGGTGGTCAGCTCTCTTGAAGCTTTGGAAAGCTGCTTTGCAGTTGGTTCGTCCAGTGAAAAGGTAAACCTGTGAAGACTTTAGTTTTTATTGCGTTTTAAAAGCGGAATTCTGTTTAAATGTTATCCGCATGCTTGTGTTTAGGATGCCTTTGTAATTCATATTTACTCTGTAGGAGAAAAACAAAGCTGCAGCACTGGAGTTGGCAACTTTACTTCTGTCAATGCCAACACCTGTAGGTGTGCAGCAGCAGACGAAGGGGCTTCTTGCCAGTCTGCACACAAGCCGTACTGCCTACCACAATCACAAGGTAATAAAAGAGGCCAGATTCATAGTATTGTTTTTGACCTCATTATGATCAGAAAAATTTGTATATTGTATTGATTTTCACCAACACCTAAAAGCCTTAATGCTCCCCCCTCCCCGCTCTAATCAGGACCAGTCCTTGCTGAGCAATGCAGTGCAGTGTCTGAATAGTTGCAGCCGTGAAGGGAGGGAGCTTGACCCTGATGTCTTCCAAAGACTTGTGATCACTGCCCGCTCCATTGCAATCATGAGACCCAACAACTTGGTGCATTTCACAGAAACAAAATCATTGCACCATGACTCCGGTAAGAAGCTTCTTTTGTTGTGAAAAATGTCAGCAAAGAATAGAATGTTTTATATGTATTCTTGTGTAAGCATATAACACTTTCAACTTGATTTTTGTAATTTGGAGTCAGAAGAAGATACTTTGTACTTTTCACTTACAATGAAACAGCCTGGAAGTTTTTATAATTGTTACACTCACCGGTGTTCTTCTGTTACTAACTCAGAGGTGACAGAGGATGGACAAAAGCATGTGGATAGTGAGAACAGCAATTTTATTGCACAACTGATGAATAACTTCTGGAAGCTCCATGCCCTAAAACCAAAGAATGCCTTTCTTGCTCCTGCTTGCTTGCCTGGTAAGTTCCACCATGTGGGTCCCCAACATTTTGCAAGAATATTTACTGTTAAATATATATACGTGTATACATATGTGTTGTGAGTAATGTTGAGTCATTTAAATCTTATGTAAACCATTCCCACGTATTGTATTGCCCAACAGCACAAATACATTTGTGTTCTGTTCAAGTAGTTGAAAGTTTATTTAGTTTATTTATTTATTTTCATTTAAGGTCTAACTCATGTGGAAGCAACAGTGAATGCCTTGGTAGACATCATCCATGCATACTGCACATGTGAGCTGGATTACATCAATGTAGCCTCTAAAATCTACATGCAGATGTTACTGTGTCCTGTAAGTATAACAGTTTTATTGATCACTCATTGCATATTTTCATTGGGCATGACATAATGCTTTCTTTTTTTTTCTTCTTCTCCTTGAACAACATTTTAACTTTGCCGTTATGTGTTGTTTTTTTTCTGTCCACTAACACTGTAGTATGTACCTTAGCAGTAGATTTGTTTTTACGTGGCTTTACAAGGCTACTAATAAGCAGCATGCTTATATTAAAGATTTTAGGCAATTGCTTGGCGTAACTGTAATCTAACCATTAGAAG
>VOQK01001905.1:0-10971 GCA_015052645.1 Benitochromis conjunctus
AACACAGAGCATGGACAACAGACGACCTGACAAGAACTCAATGAAAAGCACAGACTAAAATACACCGGAGATAACGACAGGGATGGGGAACAGGTGTGAACACAGCAGGGACAAATCAGGGCTGACGAGACTAAGGAAGCAAAACTAGACACATCGACATGAGACAAGACCTTCAAAGTAAAACAGGAAACACAACAAAGACAGATGCAGAGACACGGGCTTTACATAGGGAACTGGCAACGAAGGGACACAAGGGTAGGGATAACAGAACATGGAAACAGAGGGAGCACAAAGAAACATGAGGTCAAGGGACCTGAAACAATACATAAAAATAACAACAACTTAAAATGCTGGGTCACCGACCCAAGACCATGACAGTTGGGACCCCCTAAGGGAGGTCAGGCCTCTCCTACTATTCCAGCAAGCTTGGAGGATTGAAGTTTTTCAGCCCACAGGCCACTCCACTTGCCTATGGCCTGCTTCCCTCATGGCAAGCAGCAACATTACTTTTTTTTTTTTACTAAGTATTTTCTTGTTTGGTAGTTTCGTCATTTGTAAATTTGTAAAATCAATTATTTTAAAATCTGTTTTTCTTTATATGTATGTAAAAACGAACAAAAAAATCAAACAAACAGTATCAAATTTGTAAGAAAATTCCATAAAACTGTCCTAAAGAATTGCAATTTTTAAATGACAATGCATTAATTTTTATTAAACACAACTCAAACGTGCTGTTATTTTATTTTATTTTGTTTTATTAACTGAGGATCAAATTGCTAACATGCACAAATTCACTATCTCAAAAAGAACACTTAAACTTTGTCCCAGGAGTCCAGCAGTACATGAGGACTTTGTGATAGTTTTCTTCACACTTAAACTGGAAAATGGAATCAATTTTTACACAAAATAATAATCTTTCCTTCACACTCAGGTTACCAGTATACTTATATGAACAACTTATAATACCGAGCATGCTTCAGGCTACGTAAATGTCTAAACGGGCAATATGCTGCAACTTGTGTATATACTTGTGTGCTAGAAATCTGAAATATACACAGAGAATGACTTTTGTTTTTAATTTTTTCCCCTGGCTCTGCAGCCAGCAGGTGGTGTAAGTTCACATTCACCTTTCTTTGTAGACTGTAGACAATGCTTCTCAGCATTATGTGCATCAGCGCATACTTTTCCAACAACACCATCTGGTGGAAAATTGTGTGTTACTTCAAGTGGATGTACCAGTATGTGTGTGTCTCTGTGCAACAATAATATAATCACGTATTTCTCTTTTAGCTTTTGGTAGTTGTGTATAGGTAAACATTTTGGATCACAGTGACAAGAGAGTATCACACAGCTTTCAGATTTGTCAGTTGCATATCCACGATTCTGATCTCCTGTTCCACCACATCCTAAAGGCAATCTACTGGGTCGAGATCTGCCGTGGAGGCCACTTGAGTACAGTGAACTCACTGTCATGGTCATAAACCGGCTGCAAATGCTTTTGAGATTCGTGACAATTTGTTATCGTGTTCAAAATGGTCTTCAAAATGTGGTCATAATTAGATGGACATGGTCAGCAACAATATTCAGGTAGGCTGTGGTATTTAAAATTTGCTGCTAAAGGGCCCAAAGGGTGCAAAAATATATCCTACACCATTCCACCCACAGAAGTAGTGTGAACCACTGATACAAAGTAGGATGGATTCATGCTTTTATTTTGTTCACATGCATTTCTGAATTTGCCATTTGAATCTTGCAGCAGAAGTTGAGACCAGGAAACATTTTTCCAATGTCCTCATTCTGTTTTTTGTTCCTAGTTGACAGGAGTGGCACCAATGACTGTAGATTTTGACTGGTGCAAACAATTGGTTTTTTGAATTACTGTTATTATAAGAAGACTGAACATTCTCCTCAGACTTCTGGTATCAACAAGGCATGCTGCTCACTGGATGTTTTCCCTTTTTCAGTTCATTCTCTGCAAACCCTCGTGGTGAATATGGGGGAGACAGCCGTTTTTTAAAATGCTCAGACCACGTTCGTTCCTCAGTCTCAGTTAGTTTGAAATTCAGCAGGTTGTCTTGACTTTGCCTAGCCAGCTATCTGGCTAGCAATAGCTAGCTAGCTTGTAATTTTCTTCAATACGCAAACATTCATAAGGCTGGCACTGTGATGTGTTTCAAACTAAGAAGTTAAGGTCCAAACCCATCAGTATGGTACTCCTGCTTCATCCCAATGACATGTTAGGTTCACTGTTTCTGCTAAATGGGTTTTAGATGTGGATGTAAATGGTTGTCTGTCTCTCTGTGCCTGTTCAGGGAGAACCCATGTCTCACCCAATGAAAACCAGTGTTCAAAGCACCCAACCCATCTCACTGAACTGTGGAAGAAAATGAATGGATGAAGCATAGGTCCCCCTTTAACCCAAATGTAATGTGCTATTTGATACTTTTTCTGAATACATTATCTTACCATAAAAGATAAGGAATACTCGCTATAGGATCTGTTAAGGTAAATGATCATGTCTCATAAGAGAACATATTGATGCATCAATGATCCTGAGACTTTCTTATTATAAGGATGATTTCTTATGTTTGTTTACAATCAACAGGACAGGCTCATTGTTTTGAGTAATTTTATACTCTCAATTGTGCTAATGAGGTATGAAATATTTATGACATCATGTTAAGAAAGGTTAGAAATCATTTAATCCAGTCCACAAAACTCTTTCCCAATCCAAACCTCAAAGTTCCAAAGAGATCAAATCCATTTGACGGTCAAATATTTCCACAGGGATCTATGGCATATTTGTAGTTCAGTCATAATAGAATGCAATAATCCATCCGTCTATCCATCTGTCAGTCTGTCCATTTTCTTCCACTTAGCCTGTACCAGCTGTCACAGGGCAAAAGGATACAGCCTGGGCCGATTGCCAATCTATTATAGGGATGACACACAGAGCATTCCCACTCAAATTCACATTTAAGGTCAGTTTAGAATCATCAATTAATCTAAGCCCATGCATGTCTTTGAACTGTGAGAAAAAGCTATAGCAGTAAATCCATACAGACACAATGAGAACTGTACAGCGTGTTACTACACAGTGCGTATCCAGACATTTCTCTGAATGAATAAAAAGGTGTGGTTCTTTTTCCTGTTGACAATAAATGGTTTGTAAACCAAACCTGGACTTTCCACGCGGCAAAGATCACTGACATCCTGGTGTTGCACATCAAAAAAATTTGCACAGTCATGCAAATGAGACCATACAGTTACAACAAAATACATAAGAGTAACTACTCACTGCTGCGGTATCTCGCAATGCAGATATTTTCATGCTTGCTCAATGACAAATATTTAAAAATACAGCAAATACAGTAGATGACGATGACGATGATGACCTTTTATTTCTGACATATGAAACAAATACACATACACACAAATACGTGACTATAGATATACACATATATGGATATATATGCACATAAGTATGCACACATATATGTACAAATAAAATCTACAGCTCAACCCAAAAATGGAGTGGGAAGACGTACGTACATACTTATTAATCCCTGCCTGAAGATGACGTTTTCTTAGACCGCTCAAAAAATTAAGTATTTAGCGTCAACATTGTGTTACAGTATTTCCATAATGAAACATAGTGCAGTGAATATCACTGTGTTCAGTCTATGTTTCCTCTGCTGTGTTTGTTGACTGTTTTCCTCGACATCAGTACAGTTATTTTCATACTGGTGTGATAACACATTTGCTTCTCTCTCGCTCTCTCTTGCCCTCCCTCTCTCTCTCCCTCCTTCTCACTCTGCCTCTCTTTTCTACCGCTTCCTCACTACTGTGGCCTATGTGCAGTTTGATGCCACGAAGCGATCAGGTCAGTGTCTACTACCGTGTCAGGCCGAGGGGCCCTTTTCCAGCAACCGGGCACTCTGTGGGATCACCATGGGAAACTGTGCTTCAGGGTAAGTCATCATATGCACTCAAACATTCATTCACACATTCATATAAATGAGGACTTTCTTATATCACAAAGTAATTCATCAGAATGCGATGTATTATAAAAACGCTCCTTTAACTGCTGTAAATGCAGAAAATATATTTAAGGCATTTGTGAATTAACTACAGTGAAAATATTTATAAACAAAGATGAAGTTGAAATGAAATGATGGTGCAGTTTTTTACAAGAAGCTTCTGCGTTTCCTCTAGCAAGGAAACGGTGGTTACGTGATAAAAATAGCCTTGGTTTATGGCTGTCTTTTTGCAAGACCTAAGTCAAATAGGAAGACCATATTTTGCTGTTACATTACATTTTCGATGTATTACCATCTGAGATGTTAACACTAGAAATATGCAAAGTTTGATGTCCTCGTCGGTTATTCACTGTCATATTCGGTTGGTTATAAACAGGTGTTGATTGTAGGTCTATGTAAAGTGTTTCCTGTTGCAGCACAAGCTCTTATTTGTTAAGCTGTCAAGGAAACGCTGCTGTTGGCTAAAGCCCACACCTGCTGCCACAGATAATATTTTATATGATTTAGTGAAGTGAAAGATATATTACTGAATAAGCAGACCTTAAAATGATATTTTAAGTCTTTTAGGTACATTTATCCAAAGGTATGGGGATTTTATTGTTCTGTGTGTACTACCGTTGTGGTCCTTGGTAGCTTATTGTTCCAATTTGCTTTATTTTCAGAAAGAAGAAAGAGAAAGGTAAAAGCTATTTTATATTACTAATTTCTTATTACTTTTGTGTTACTTTTCCCAGTATGAAATGTAATAAATATCATAAACAAAAAAAAACTATTATAATTTCATTTCTTCTTTCAGGGGATTCTGAACCAGATGATGAGACTGCGAATGACAAGGTAGACATCCCTGCATTAATCTTGGTTCTATTTCTATTGACCATAAATCTTCACCATTATCAGCTCATGTTTTTCAGAGGACATGGGTGTGTTTCACTTTGGATTTACATACTTGGAGAAGATTAACATGAGGCTTCTGTTGTAAAAGAAACTCCACAGAAACTCACGGCATTTAAAAATATGCCAGCTGCAGAAGCGCAGAGTAAAAATTTGAATAAATGGTCTGATGGACACGATAAGGGCAGATGACCTACCATCTCACTCTCTCTCTCTCTCCTGACAGCCCAATGAAGATGTAATGTATGCTTCTATTAACCACGACAATGCCAAAGGAGCAAGACAAACTAGATCACCGACAAACCAGATCACCGACGATGACTGTGACTACGCTACAGTCAATATTCCCGCAGCAGTTCAACCTCAGTCTGAATCTGAGTGCTCATCTAAAGACGAATGTGCAGATGATTATGTACTCATGGGTTAAACAGACGGAAGTTGCAGAAAAATGTCTGATGCCGGGTAAAGGCGTGCAAGAACTTGTTTGCACTTAAATTGTCACTTTATTTTTATATTTTTAGCTTAATCAAGGGCAGATCTTGTCATACTGGGATCTTATCAAAGAAACCTCCAAAACAAGAAGATTCACAGCCGACAGCAGCTGATTGCAGAAACATGTACAGTAACCAGAAAGAAGATTCTCTCCACATTTGAGGAAACTTTTTAACCAGAGCATGGTGGTGATGTTCCTTCCTCAAGAAGACAAACTGGCATTGCAGAAGAAATATATGAGAACGCCTTGAGAGACGACATGATCCTTAAAACGTTGCTACTAAAAGATTTGAAAATACTGAAGAAAGCTGGACTTAAATTTGCAAAGCCAATAAGTTTTCGTCAATTCTGGACCTCTCTGAGAAGAGCAACGCATCCAAATCAGGAAATACAGAAGCTTGTGGCAGGCAATTAATGGTTACAACTCAATCGATGAAGTCTTAAAGCCACCACGTGTCACGTTTTTATATGAATTTGAAATTGTTCCAAACAGAAGTTTTATTTTGTTTTGTTTTGGTGCGGGTTTAGCTCTGTATGTGGTTACGTGATTTATCTTTTGCCCCTAAATTCCTAAAACAACTTCTCTTTAAAGAGAAGTTTCCCTGAAGAAATACAAACCCAGACTTTTTGACCTGTTGCCACACCACAGATGAAAATTGGAGAACGTCCGCCACATTCTCAGATATTCTCACCAAACGCTTCGTTTATAGGGGAAAGAAAAACGGATCAGAACTGGTATTTGAAGTCTTATTATATGTTTTCCTAGCATGCATGTGCAACAACAATGACAGAACTGTTTGGGGGTTTTTGAGAGATACATTTGTTGATATGAATGCATCTGCTGTATGGTGCTGTGCAGGAAGGTTTGATCATTATCTAGAGTCTGTTGCTGGTGTGTGGTGTTGAAACAATGCCAACTCTTTGCTCCACCATTAATCAGTTTCACAACGCCCCATATTAAGTTGCCTCAGAAAGCCTCCGTTTTCACATTTAGTACTGCCCAGACCTAAAATACAGCTCAAATGTGTAACCAAATGCCAAAACTGTTTGTGTAATTTGATCTATTACCACATTATAAAATGATAGAAACGTCCAGACTACACATTTGACTATGTAGTCGGAAGTACTTTACAGCACGTAAGAAGTACTCCACAGTTCCAAATTATCCTACAAACACACTGAAAGGCTGAGAAGTTTTCTTTTTATTCTTTGTTTGTTCTTTGACAGATTGTTTTTATTTTTATGTGCCTTTTTGTATGAATCTGTCTAATCAACAGAATAATTTATACATTTAACTTTATGGAAGGGTACTGTTATTTACCTTATCTGTTTTTATTCTGCTGTATGAATAAACCGCATGTCTGAAAAAAGAAAGAAGAACAAAAAAATTATATTTTCAATTTAAAATGAAAAGCAGTTTTGCTATTTGCTTCTGCTTTTAAGAGGAAATCATGTTAATGTACTAAGGCACTGAAAGAGTTCAAAATAAGTCCGGCTGTAAAGATAGGAATATATTTGTGAGACAAATTATAGCCACTGCAGCTTTTGCCTCTGAAAAGTGTGAAGCCACTGACATATCTATCTATCCCTCTCTATATATAGAGAGGGAGAGAAGGAGAGAGAGAGAGAGAGAGAGGGAGGAACATAATTTTTTTATTTATGTTTTTTTTGGGGGGAGGGGATTATTGTTAGTGAGTACAGTGTTGGTGATCATGCCAGAATTGATGAATGAATGCAGAAATGTGCCATCAGGTTTTCATCCACAATGCAAAAGGATTTGGAATGAGGCTGAATGGGAACAGCTGCATTTTTCAGAATGACAATGATCCCAAACACACTGCCAATGGAAAACTATCAGTCGTGGCTTAGCCTCCCCAGAGCCTGGGCCTCAACATTATTGAAGCAGTGTGAAGAAGCCTGGAGAACTATTCCCAAAGACCGAATACTTGCTTTCAAGCTCAGGGAGATAAACTGACTACAATCACTGAAATTATTCAGACGCCTTGCGTCATGTAATCCTGCAGCGACATTAATTCTATTATTCACCAGTAGAGGGGAGAATCGTCCCTTTTTCTAGTTTCACTTTTCTCTGAACTGTATTAGTCACTCTGACAGTACTGAGGTGAATTATACAGTCAGTATGAAACAGTTGACAATTAATATTGATTGTATTTTTCCTGCATGCCCTCAAACAATTGAAAAAGTCACCTTGACAAATATCCCAGTTAAAATGTTGAAAACTGTTTTGACTCTTTTTGATGTATCTTGCTGAGTTGTCCTTATGCAGCATTACTACTGTTGTTCCTAAGTCTGAAGAATGTAGCTAAAATGAAATCAGCATTTACAAAGGTACTTTAATACAAAGAATCACATCATCTCACATTAATACACAGCATAAATACTTCACATGGCATTGTCCACATTATCTTGAGACAGCTGTGTGATTATAATGCATGTTTTCATTGCATGGTGCTTGTGCCATACCCACTCCAGCATGATTCCATGTAAGAGATGATTATCTATATGTATAAATAAGTGTATTTGTACATAATTGTAGCCAATATATTTCATCAGCATTATCAAAAGTCTGTAGTTCTGTAGTCTTACATGCTGCATGTGGCTCAAGAGCCTTCTCATTTCAGCAGCTCAGTGCATTTCTTCATTAATGTTCTTCTTGAGACCCACACGGAGTAGTGGGCAGACATCAGGTACATCCCCCGTTCCATCAGCCAAGTGTTTATTAGGATACATCTGAAGTGAGAAACTTCCCTCTTTCAGAGAAAATCTTTCATCTTTCCCTCTCTTTACTATTTCACCCTTTCTCAGTTTCACAGCCCTCAGTTTCTCACAAAGACGTGTTGCATTCAGGCTGTGATGCATGTGCACGGGCTTTTTTCTTTTGTGAATGTGAACATATCTGCAGATCAGTTATAGATAGAGTTCACACGTTGAACATAGCTAGCATAGGGCTCCACTTCCTCCACATCTTCTATCTACAAAAGAAAAGAAAAGAAAAAACAGACAGAACAGAGGGAGGTGTCTTTAACAAAACATGACAAAGTGCAGTCAACAACCAGAACTATAAAATACAGGCAGTTTTACCTACCGGTGGGGATTTGGAGGACGAGGTATGTGTCTGTTGGTGTTGCCTGGCAAAAGTTACACAAACACGTTCAGTAACCCGGGTAACACAAGTTAGTATTTTGATTCAATTTCTGTTAAATTAAACTTGTTACCTCAGCTTCATGACCCCAAAAAGCAAGACTCCTGCCACAAGTGCAATTACTACCCCAAGTGTAAGTAGCCAGAGAGAATTATCTGCAGAGAGACAAATGAAATGTTTGTTGATATATTTTAAATGCACATGGTCATGTAACTTTTGTGCCTCTGTTTGTAGAAACCTGACCTTTGACTTTTTGAAACTCTGGATACAGAATCTCGGTCAAGTTCTGGTGACTGATGATGCAGCTCAGGTTTTTTGGATCCATGCCTTCAGGAAGCTCCAGCCAACTTACTACTGTAAAACGTCCATTTTTTACAGGAAATCGTCTCTCAGAAACATTTCGTGCATGACTCCAGCTGATGTTGGCTGCAGGATTTCCATTTTCAGCTATACATACTGCTACCGTTGTGTTGTCTTTGTGCTCTAACCAGGCTTTCATTACAGGAGTAGCTAAATCAGGAGAGACAAATAAAGAAACAACAACAACAACAAAACATTTAAGCTTGCTTTATTAGAAGTTTAACCACATCACAAAATGGGATTTGCAAAGCATAGTGTGCTCTGTTGTCATTTTTCTTTGTTTTTCTTTTTCAAATCAAATATCTAAACGTGCGAAATGAAGAGTGTTAACAATGAAGTCAATGATCCATCTAGAGCAGGGTTGTCAAACATGAGGCCCGGAAGCCGGAATCAGCCAAGCAAAGACTCCAATCCGGCCCATTGGATAGATTTTGGACTATTTCATTCAAGTTTTACAGTTTTTCCTACTGATAAGGGACCTCCCCTATTGTATTTCATACTACACCAAAGTAATTAAGTAACAAGTAAACAATAACAATTAAAAAACAGAAAATTCCCGTTTTTTCCCCACTATCTACTGTAGAAAGCTTGTTTTTTTTTTACAATGGGTCCATAGGTGGAATTGATTTTAGACATGCTGACAGATGTCTTTGATTTGCTGTAGCAGCATTAGCATGTATCATGACATGCTGCTCAAAGCGCACTTCTGTTTCTTAGATTAAATGGGATTAAATGTGTACTTAAAATTCTTTACACCAGAAAGAGGAACTTTCCTGATTCAGATGACTTCAGATCAACGTGGGCTGTATGTGGCCCGTGATGTTAAATGAGTTTAACACCCCAGCTCTAGAGGAAGAGGGGGCATGTTTGTGTCTAAAAAGGCAAATTGGATTAAAGTTTTTTTTAAATGCGCCATTGAAAAGACTTTGCAGAGCAGCACAAATGCATATCCATTTTACTCCCTTATGAGCTATAAGCTGAATGGTAGAAGGCTGATATTTCAACTGTTTACATTCTTATATATTAATGGAGGTACCAAGTGTGGTGTGTGAATAATGTGAAAGTAGAAGTCTTACCTATAATATTTACGTGGATTTTACAGTTGGTAGATCCTGCTCTGTAAGCAAAATCACACGTGTAGTTCCCCACATCATTTTCTGAGAACTTTGGGATGTGTAGATATGGCTGAGCGCTGGATGTGTTTCGGAGTGACTTGCCATCTTTGCAGGTGTCTGTGTTTCGACCATCGCTGTTAAATGTGATCTCGCAACGGGTCTTGCTAATCAATTCTATGGTCCAGATAACATAAAATGTCTCATTCCACATCTTATCGCTGCACGTCAGATTAACATCACTTCCTTTACTGAAAATTGCATCTCTGCGTTCTGGGAAAAAAAAAAGGAAGGGTGAATACATCTGACATAATGTTCAGACTGAATCATTTGGGGGCTTTGTCACAAACAGGTGCGCTAGTATACAAAGAAAAAATATAAAGTATTTAACAAATATGTTTACTTAAAGAATAAAGCTGCAGCATTAAACACAGTTATAAAATAAATCATAACACTGTTAATTTTTTTGTAATAATTTGTGAAATTTGTCCAATTAGTAGTCCAAAAGAAAATGATTTTATATTTTATGAAAATCTTTTTTTTTTTTTAAAGCAGAGGGGGACTAGAGAGCGAAAAGCGATAAAGAATCAGCCAAAGTTTGATAAATAGCACCTTTCTTTTTCAAAAAGTACTGAAGTGCTTAACATCACTTTTTCTTTTGCTTTAATACATTTTAAGTAAAGAAAAGTGCGCAAACACAATAAGCAGTAGAAAAGGAATTAAACGCAATGCACTGACATTTTCACATTTTGCTAGTCACACTTTCTAACTTCATATTTTACTATAGTGAACAGAAACATGGGGGAAAGACTTTTACCACAGATAGGAGGAGAAGTGGTGTTCACAGGGGTGCTTGCATTAGTTCCTGAGAGAGATGGAGGTGGATTAAGGAAAAAGTTAGTAGTGTGATTTG
>VOQK01001910.1:21946-35777 GCA_015052645.1 Benitochromis conjunctus
AAAAGAGTTTAAATTATGTAAAAGTCTTGTGTGTTTCTGGAAAGAAGAAGATTCAATTAAAGAAAACACCGAAGTACAAATTTACAGTAAGTAAAATAAGACATTTTCATGCAGCAGCATTAAGGTCAGAAAGGTTTGGCCATAATCTCCTTAAAATCTTTAGCATACTCTGCTCCCACTTGGGATTAAATAAACCCATGTTAAGACACCTACTATAAAAAGCAGGATAAGAAGAAATAGAAGTTAACCTAGATGCAGCTCCAGTCATAACTTTGTAAGGGATTCATTGTGAATTCTTTTAACCACAAAGTGAAGTGAAACAGTTGCTGTGCAGAATATACCATAACAAAAGCTCAATATCACATATGATACATTCATCTTGATGATGCTGAATTGTAAATCATAACAGATGAAAGAGCAAGACTCCCTTAATTTTTGCATCAAACATAAATCAGACTTAACTACACTTGAGGAAGTCACTGCCCTGTCCATTTACATAAGCAAGGTAAAGATAAAACGCTGAGGAACAGGCATGCCAATACATCTCATCTTGATCTGTTGGAGGAATTGGCTCCCCAGCAGCGCTTGGTTTAACGCAAACATCTTAGGGGATGTGTCACGTGTGAGCTTTCCATGTCAGAGTTTTAATGAAAACAGGCACTGGAAGAATTGCAGCTGAGAAATGGAACATGAAGGTGCTGAGGTTGTTAAAAATAATGCGCTGTGCTTGCAGTCGCACTTCATAGAATTCTTTCCATTTCTTTATTAGGATTTTCATTTTACTGTGTATGATGCAGGAATTCCTTCCCTTTTACACAGTGATCCACAGCCACGACCCTCTAGAGGGACCAGCCTGAAGGAAGAACATTTTCTAAGAGCAGACAGATGTGTTCTGTCACCTTCACACTAGTTTAAGGTGGGCCAGGTGACAGAGCAGGACAGCTTACCAGATACCAAACCATGTGTTTGGTCTAAAGTTGTAGAAAATGTTCAAATAACATCTTACCATACGACAGTAACCGTGTTTTGAGGTTGAAACTGTGTGTCAGAGTTTAAAATCAGACTAATGCATTTTCTAGTTATTTTTTAGGTTTATTTTTATTTTGTATGATATCAGCAACAGAGAAAAATGATGAGAGGAGATTTTGACTTCCTTTGGCAGATTACAGTCCACTGTCTCTCGGTTTTTTATTTTATTTATGTGCGGTCACTTGGTCTTCTGGGGTTTTAAGACCACACTTGATGCAGATCTTACACAGGAAAAGGCCATTGGTGAGATTTTTTGGGGGTCGATGTAGTTCTTTTCCAGTCTTATGGCCACCAAGGTGGAGTCCCCGCTGTGGTTTGGGTCACAGATGGCTTCATCAGGAATACTCCTTGAAGACATAGCATCAGAATATGGATTCATGTTTATTCCCTATTGCTGAAACAAACTTTTTGCAATTATGTGTTAACTGGCAGATTATGGAGTTCCTCTAGAAAGTACTGTTCTGTACCCAAGTATATTTTTGCATATATGCTCCCTCTGGGAAACATTATGTTGTTCTAATGTACAATTCACTGATATGCAGATGATACACAGTTACAAAGTTCTTTAATCACCAAAACTATTAATACACAGACATTAATATTTGGATAAAATAATGAACATATAAGACCAACACTACTAATTACTTTTCACTTCATGTTGCATTTACTGCAGATCATCTTCTGTTTTCTTTGTGTAGCTAAACGTGTCCCAAAAGAAGAAAATACTCACTTAGCATTTTTTAAGAAGAAATTTAACACATACAGTTCTAGTCTGTTTACAAGGTTTTAAGCTTTTCTGCGTATTCATAAATTCTTAGGTTATTTTTGTGTATTTTTATTGCACCACATGTTAGAAAAGTTAGCAGTGTTTCCTTCAAGTCTGATTGTAATTTCCCACCTGCAGTGTTAGCCTTCTTTCCAATAAAGACAGACCAAAGCACAGTGTTTAAATTGGTCATTTCAAATAAAACACACTGCTACGACCTGGACTGTGTGCACGGCGCAAGAAACCTGTGAGTGCATAATGAGGTGATTCAGTGCGACTCCTAGGTGGAACTATGAATCAACTTGTTTTGTTTCTTGTCGTCAAGACAACTCTCCATCCAGTGAACTTTCAGGATAATATTGTTTGGCAGTCTGTGTTGAATGAGTCAGTCATCTGGTCAGACTCATGTCTGTCATAGGAGCTTTGTTGTTAGTCTTAAATGAGTTTGTGGCTCTGTGTTTAATCACCTAGTTTTTTTTCTGACTCCTTTTCTTACTTAAATGACTTTTTTGAGATTATCAATCACTATTTGATTTTTTTTTCTGTCAATAAATACACCAGTAATCATTTCTGGTCATCATATTAAAGTCAGAGCAAATCAAGCAAATCATTATTATACCATCAGTCTTATTTTTATCTATTAGTTATGCCATTGTACCAATCAAGCATTGACTTGATTGGTACAATAATAATTTTTCTTTACTGTCTTGGAAGTTTGTGCAAGGAATGATTTGGTTAAAAAACAACAACAACACAAACAAATAACATGCAAAAATTAGCAAACTAATATTAAAGTTTTGAAATTGTCCTTATTTTATAACTGATTAGTGATGGACTGGAGAGTTTCAAATACAAGAGCTATTAAGACGTGTCTTCTCTAAGCCTCATTTATGCTCCCACTTTGTAATTAGTTAGTGCAGACATATAACAGCCTGTAACAGTACGCCCACGCCAAAAATGTTGTCAACATAAACAAATTAATAAGAAGACAGACTCATGTGTTTCTAGGAAGTAATTGTTTGAAAAGTTTATATAATATTAGAACATTCAAAATGAATGCATGCGTATTTATGAATAGTGCTTTCATACCTGATCATGTTATTGTCGAGTCTGAGGAAGTGTAAGTTGGTCATTTCGTTGATGCCAGACGGCACAACAACCAGCTGGTTGTGGTCCAGACACAGTTCGACCAGGGAGTGGTAGGCCCCAAAGAAGGACTCAGGTTCAGTCCCCTCTCCATCCAGTTTGTTGTAGGAGAGGTAGAGGTACTCTAAACCAGGTTGCATGTGGGCAAAAACGTAACCTGTGGAGGTATTTAAAAAAAATAATTTACCTTGTACAATAATTTAAACTGGACAGCAAATTATTTAGTCAATCTAAAGTAGTCTGTTAACTTTGACCACGTTATTTATTCATATATTTTTTTATTTATTCGTAAACAATGGGTAATAAAACGATCTAAATAAATAAATTTTGACCACTTTCAGTATCCGTACCATCAGAAAGAGCATAACAAAATTCAAACCTCTGATATTGCTTGTACATTGCTTTCTCAGTGTTGGAGAAACTAACCTAAATAGTAGCTAGCACTTACCACTTATGTATTGTAGAAAAAAAAAAATTCTAAAAAACTTTGATCAATCATCAGCCTAATCCATTTAAAGCTATTATTGTTTAGAAAAGCCAGTCACACCTACCAGGTATCCTCTCAATATTGTTTCCCACGAGCACCAAGTGAACTAGAGATCTTGGTAGATATGAAGGAACCAGGTAAAGCTTATTATATGAAAGGTCAATGGACTCCAAATTTCTGCAGAGAATGTAACAGTAAGAAAACAATTACTAACAGTAAGAGACGATGAAAATGACAGCTAAAGTAACACTTCTCTTTCTGACAGACCTGTGGTTGATCCAGGCCAGTGGAGCAATCCTGGTCTCCTCCAGTTTGTTGTGTCTTAAAGAAACTATGTTCAAATTGCTGGTCTGATTGAAAACTGTCTCTGAGATTTCTTCAATCAGGTTGTTCTCCAAATAGAGTTCCTAAAAGATGGAAAAACATAAAACAAAATATTTGGCGACATGAGAGTCAGAATGGAAAGTATTTATGAGGAAGTTACAGTGGGATCCAATGTTACCATGAGTTCTTCATTTCAAATGCAATCGGTATAAATATGTTTCCTGGATGGTTTTTGATCAGAGATCTTGGCAAATAGGTTTGTTGTTCTTGCTGGCTTTGTTTAAGGCTGTAAATGCATAATTCATGCCAAAGCTGTGTTTGTGTTTGTTCAGCCTAAATAGTAAAATGAGAAGGCAGGCAGGAGTGTGACCGCCACGCATAACCTTTAATTAGAATCATTAAGTCTTCACTATTCAAAAGCGAAAGGCTCTTAAAAAACCCTGGAGATATTTAGCAGAGAAACATGTTAATGATAGACTATACTCTGGTTCTGGATGAATATAACAACAATCAGAGGGTTTGGATTTGCAGAGAGAGTAAGTAGAACCTTTCCAGTGTCATAAAATGAAGTAGGTTTTAAGGTAGGTTTACAGCTGCATCATGCCGCTGGTGTTCTGCGTTGTTTGTGGTTAGCCAAAGGCCATAATTGCTTGGGTGGAATGGTTTCCCACAGGTAGAAGCAGAAATTAAACATCCGACTCAAAAAGAACATTTTGATGCTTCAGCAAAAAGTAAATTCAGCTACTCTGACAATGTGAAAGACAAATTCTATGTTGTGGGTGGGTTTATTGAAAGCTGTGTATATTTTTTTTCTTTGCCAGCTGCAGTTCAAAAAGCCTCTTGAGCTGATTAAAGCCTCCATATTCTAGTTTAACAGTGTGTGCAGATTTTAGAATTACATGTGAACGTTAAGGTCTATCACCTCACAAATTTTATGAACAAACATTTCAATATACAGTGGGGCAAAAAAGTATTTAGTCAGCCACCAATTGTCCAAGTTCTCCCACTTTAAAAGATGAGAGAGGCCTGTAATTTTCATCATAGGTATACCTCAACTATGAGACAAAATGAGAAAAAAATCCAGAAAATCATATTGTCTGATTTTTTATTTTTTTTTTAAGAATTTATTTGCAAATTATGGAAGAAAATAATTATTTTCTGATAGTAGGAAAAGTTTTTTGTCTAAATGAACCCTTTTAACTTATAGACTGTTGAGAGTTAATATCTAGTTTAGTCACATTCTGGGGGATTTGATGGATATTTAACACAAAAGAGAGTATTCATTGTGACTTTCAGTCTTGTTTACAACACAGGATCCACACAAAAATCCACCACCTGGGGGAAAAATGTGCATGTGGATGCATAAAACCTAAATAATGTTAATGCAAAGAATTAGCCTGTGGCTCAAAAGTTCTTCCACTTACCTTCTCCTCCCGCAGTGCTAGTGTATTATTCAAGCAACATTATTTACTGTATTGCCAAAAGTACTCGCTTGTCTACCTTCACACGAATATGAACTTTGTGAGGTCAGACACTGATGTTGGACGAGAAGGCCTGTCTCCACTCTAATTCATCCTGAAGGTGTCAGACTGAGGTCAAGAGGTGTTCTTGATCTTATCTGAAGGTCACATGAAATTAGGAGGTCTGTAGCAACGCCTCAGCATTTGCTGCCTCGCTCTTTGATTTTACATGGCCTACCACTGTTGCTGTCATTCACTTGGTTATAATACCACCAACTGTTGATTGTGGAATATTTAGTAGTGGGAAAATTTCACGACTGATCTTGTTGCATAGGTTGCATCATGGTGGTACCACGCTGGAATTCACTGAGCTCCTGAGAGTGAACCGTTCTTTCACAAATGTTTGCAAACACAGTCTGGATGCTTAGGTGCTTGATTTTTTACACCTATATAGATGTGAGCATTTGGCTGTCAAGTTTGTTTTTATAGATCCCAACGTTTGGAAGTGATGTAAGCCTTTTTCATCTCAAAAATGAGGCCTAGGGGTCTTTTAAATAAGTCAAAAATGTGGCCAGGGATTTATCCCAGTATGAGGAATGCGAGATAGTCAGAGAGTCAAGGAAACAGATATTGTTTTATACCAGCAATGACTTGGGAAGGCCTTGCGGTACAGTACGGAAATGGTTTCTCCCCAGTCTGAGGTAGGAAAGCTGGATTAGGGGAGCGAAGGCCAGAGGATCTACATTCCCCTCACTCAGCAGATTTCCTTCCAGCTCCAGAATAACCAGGCTGCTCAAATCTTAAAGATAAAAAAAAACAACTTGTGATTAATAGTGTGTTTAGAAGTGAATAACCATGCATAGAATCTAGCTTTCTTTTTGTCTGTGAGCTGTACAGTCCATGAAATAACCAATTTATATTTTGAATTTTAAAACAATGAACGGTTGCTTGTAACCAGACACACTATATGAGACAGACATGGGAATCTTGAATGGGAATCTGTGGAAGAATCCTGCAGCAGCAAACATTGTGCTAAAAATCTAACTTACAAGGAGAAAAAGTCTCATAAAACTTTATTTTAGGGGAAACTTTAAGTGCCTGATTCTACACATGCAGCTTTATGCTTATTTGACAAATAAAATTAATGTACATTAAGATCATATTTATATTTATAGCTGCCCAAATAAGTGCTCAGGGATGCCTGTTGATTCTGGAAGTCCTACAGGCCATGTAATTGGTGAGGTCAAACTATAAGGAGATTTCATATCAATTCAATTCAGTTTTATTTACATAGTGCCAAATCAATGTCTGTGGTACTTCACTTTGTCTTCTTGGACAAAGAAAGGCTAGATGGAATGGCTACTTTGGTGTCTGATCAATACTGTAGTTGTTTTGTGATGTTCAACTTGAAATCAGTGTGATAGTGAATTAAATGATGTCAAAGCAGTACCTTGGAAGCTGTTTTCATCTATCCCTCTCAGTCTGTTTTCATTGATCTTCAGCTCCTGCAGGGTCGGGGGAAGGTCAGAGGGCACAACGTCTAAAAGGTTTCCATCCAAATACAGACGTGTTAGCTTCTTCAGACCCTAAAACACACACACATACGCAGGTATTATAAGTACTGGTTAGTACAAATTGGCTGACACCAAGCTTTATCCTTGTTGTTATTATTATTATTATTATAGAACTACATGTAGTTAAAATTTTTTAGTTAAAATGTTTTTTTGTTTTGTTTTTTCCATTTAATATTGTTTCCACATTCGTCACATTTATTAATCAAATGCAACATGTTTAGATAAGTACTTTTTTCACATTCGGATATTTTCCATTGGTCTGTTTGTTTGTTTTTTCTACTGCTTATCCTCGTCTAATTTTCGGGTGCAGTAGTCTAAGCAGACACCCAGACCTTGTTCTCCCTTTCCACCTCCTCTTTGATATTTAGATTACAGATGTCTTTTTAGGTTTAACAGGACATAAACTTGATAAAAATTGTACTAACTCCTCTAAGATTTTGTTATTATGCTACGCCTTTCTTTCTCTGAGGAGTTGATTATATTACACTGTAGTTGGCCATATGTCTTTGCACACCCGCTTTTAAATTTTATTACTTGAACCATTGTTATATTTCTGGTAGATGATTTTTTTTTTTTAAACAAAAAAAGCTGGGTCTTCAATCGTTTTTAGTGTTATTATGTCTTACTTTGAAGGCTTTAGCGTCAATGCCAGCTGAGGTAAGTTTGTTTTTCTTCAGGTTGATCCACTCCAGGTTAGGAATTCCATTAAAGGCTTCTGCTGGGATGCTGCTGATGCTGTTGCCTGCAGGTCAGAGCACGTTCAGTCAGTTAATATTGAGAACAGGATTTCTCCAATTGTAGTTTGTTTCTGTGTGCTTTCTTAATTGGAGTCTTAGTTTCGAAATGCCTTCTCCAGCTTGGTAAGTGATACTAATTTGGCAAACTAAAAGTCCTTTCCAGCTTCTCACTTGTAGGCGGCAGTGGTCGTGCCTTTCTCTTGTTTAACTTCAGATTTTTAGCAGCTTTAGATGGTCGATGTTAATACTGCAAGTCTGCTTTTTCCAAACTTAGCAACACATTAGTTGTTTGTTTAATAAAGGATGATACTATGATAAAGTAAGGAAAGGGAAACACACTGGATAACTGAATCAAAATACAGTGACATGCTGCAATGAAAATATTACGAACATTTAAAAAAGTTCACCTTAAAAAAAGCTGATGATTATTTAAATTAGCCCATAGATTGCTAGTTGTCCAATATGCAAGGTCACTGATTATACAAACCATTCAGCTGCAACAGTACAGATCCTCTGCAATCATTAGCCTAATGCGAATATTATCTGTTTTATATTTCTCTTATTGTTAAAAAAAAAAAAAGGCTAAGAAGCTTCAATATTGAGATAATATTGAAGCCTCCTTTTTAATTGTTTCATGCGTATTTGTATAACTCTAATGATAATATACATCCTTCTGAAATCCTCAGGGATTGTTTTGAGGGTTTGTTTTCTTGAATGACTCAGTGTCTCCGGTGTTGACTTACCCTCCAGACTGAGAGATTTCAGCTCAGGGATGACCAGAGGAGGGAAGTGTGTGAGTTTGGCATTCTCACATGTGGCAGTAACGTCAGAGATGTCACAGCCTGGAGGAAGGCCTCCTCTGTTTTCAGCTATGACCTCCCTATCCTCCCCTTCTTCTTCCGTCTCCTTGGGTTCTACCTGTTTATCCTCTGTATCAACTGGAGGTCTTGGGATCGGAGCAGGAAGAAGGTCTGGTTCCTCAGGTTCTTCAGGCTCTTTTGGGAGCATTTGAAACACATCTCCTCTCAGCCACACCTCCTCCTCCTGCTCCTCCTTTTCTTCCTTCTGCTCCTCCTTTTCTTCATCATGCCTCTCGTTCTCTTCCTCGTGCCGCTCTTTCTCCTTCTCAACTAAATCCAAAAGTTCTTCCCTCAGCATCTCCTCCTGCCTTTTCCTTTCCTCCTCTAGCTTCCTTTCCCTCTCTTTTGCTTCTCTCTCTGCTTCCTCTTTCTGTTTCCTATCTTCCTCTTCCTCCTGCCTCCTCTTTTGCTCCTCCTCTACCTGCCTGCTCCACTCCTCCAGTTCTTTTTCTTCCTTCAGCCTCAGTGCCTCCTCCTCCTGCTTTCTCCTCTCCTCAGCTATCTTTCTCTGTTTCTCCTCCTGCTCTTTCCTTTGCTTCCTTCTCTTTCTTTTTGCTTCGTCCTTCTTCTTCACGCGTTCTTCCTCCTCACGGTGCTGCTCTGCCTCACGCCAGAGGATTTGCTGGATCTCCTCTTGGGTCAGTGGAGTCACGACATCACTGGGGTCATTAGGAACTGGGGAGTCACCAGAAATGTCAAGGCTGAGGTCAGGTTCTGGGGGGATTATGGTGGTGAGGGACACCGAATCAAGGGGTAGGAGGGAAGGTGACAGGAAGGAAAAGAGGAGTGAAGAAAAAAAGTTGGAGATACAGACAGAGAGGAAGAAGAAGTAGAGTGGAAAAATAAAGAAAACTGCAATAAAAGAGAGGAAACAGGATGGAGATTGAGGTTGATGGGGACAGACAGGCATGGTGATAGGTGGATAGACAGACAGCAGATGGACAAACAGACAGCTGTGTGTTAGTGCTGTGAACAAACAGCCATCTACATTCTTTCAGACCAGCTTGTTGAAGCTACAGAGCAGACTGCTGCTGTAGACCAGTCTGGACCAAATCCCACTAACACACATGATCACAGTCAGGTAAAGTCAGTCGTTGTGGTGTTTACCGCTACTGCTGCATTCTGGTCCTAAATCTGAATACGATTTATAGACTTGTTTCCATAGACAAATGTACATCCATGTGAGAATGTTTGTAAGTCTCATGTTCTTGTTAAGTTGTGAAAATAAGATTAGTTACGAGACCATTTCATTTTGTAAAAGGTTAATCAACTTTGGCCTAAATATGGTTGGTTATATTTAACAATGGATCAGTTCCTTATCAAAATATCTGTACCACCTGATGTTGGCCTTGTTGACGGTGTTAGTCGCTGTTATTTATCCAATTTTGTGTTCAGACATCCTAAATACTCCTGATTCGGCCTCTCCTAAGTTCATAGTCGTGCATAGTTGGTAATTGTAATTTTTTCTGTAAACTTTCTGCTCAAATCTATAAAATGTCTTGTAGAAGCTGAAGCAATGGATACATTTTATAATTGTCATTGTCATTTTGTCATCTTATAAGAAAGAGAAACATCATGCAGCCAAAATACTGTTACTGATTTAGACCAACTTTAGCTCACTTTTCCAACACCTGTGCTGTTTTATAGTCAAAAAATTTGTGTTAACAAGATCGTTTAGTAAATATAAAATGAAAGAGACAAATTTGCATCTGAGGTTTTTCAGTGAGTTTGGGAATAACTATAATTGGACTTTTGTTTCGGCTATAAAACAGCTTCCTTCACAGTAAACTTCATACATACAACATAAGGTGTTTGTGTACAGGTAGAGACACACCTTAGGTTGATGCTTTATCCAACTAAGATAAGATAAGATAACCTTTATTAGTCCCACACGTGGGAAATTTGTTGTGTCACAGCAGAAAGTGGAGAGTGCAGAGTTACAGTAGCATAAAAATTAGAAAAACAATGGGATAAAATAATAAGACTAAGATACTATACAATAGAATAGAAGATACAACAGAATGAATACTAGAAACTAGAAAAAATACTAGAAACTAGAAAAATTGACAGGTTTTCTTCTGCTGTACTTCTGTACATATCCACTCAATGTGGCATGCAAAAATATGAGCAATGGAAAATTAGTGTCAGTTCAGCTATTTTCCCATAATTCTTAGAAGGTTTTAAAGGCAAGTTTCCCATTTACAACAGAGGGTGCACATGCATGCAGAGGTAGAAAACTATTTGCCCCAACATTACCAACTCAAAAAATTACAGTGTAAAATTATTTTTACATTTAACACTTATATTCCCATTGCTAAATGTTTTTCCTACAGGCCTGTTGGCTGAATGTTACCCACAAATAATTTTTTACAATTTATTTTCTACCTCCAGCATCTGCACTGATCTCCCAGTAATATTACTCAGCATCTCATCTTTACAGCCTCATGTTAGTCCCACATTCATTTGTCTTTCTTTTGATGATTTGCATTGACAATAAACCAAAATTAATCCCAGACATGTTGAACAACATGTGTTATGTCCCAACATACAGACATGATAAAACTCTCACAACATGAGTGTTCACCCATCCAAAATGTGCATACCACATTTTTAAAGCCACGATGAAACAGGAAGCAACATGCTGAGGCCTCAGACATGGAAATTATTCAGCATTAAGGAAATGTTTCGATTCCATTCAGAATTGATGTAATGAATAATTTTCACAAGAGTTTAATTTTAAGAAAGGAGACTTCTACTGATTCGTGAGATAGTAGCAGATAGAACTTGATAGAACTTCTATTGAAATGTGGATTATTGAAAGTTACTCTAGTAGGTCCCCTTTAGGTTTTTCTGATGTTGGGCTGAATAAATGAAATCCTCAAACATTGCTCAGATTGGTGCTAATCTCTGTTGCCTCTGGATGTTGTATCATGGCTGTGTCACATGTTGTGTTTCTACCTGGCTCCATGCAGACAGGGCAACACTCGCCCGCAGGGGTGAAGGGGAAATGACAGTGTATTTCAGGACAGGACCTCTCATCACAAACCACCCGCCCTCCGGTACACAGACAAGTCACACAGGGCTTTGGGGACCAGACGGCCTGGTCGAACATGGTCAGACCCTGGTAAACACACTGGCCCTGCTTACCTGAAACAACACAGAGACAGTAATGTCAGTAGTGTTTTGTTTATATTATCTAGAATCATTAGCACATTTAACATTAGCAAATAATGTCTGAGACACATTAAGACCTTGCAGTGTTCTCATAAGGACACGCACCATGGGCAAGAACATGACTGCTACAGTAGCATATTGGCTTTTGACATGTGCAGTGGGCACACACAGTCATAAAACACTCTATGAAACATCTGCAGTCTCACCAGCGTGGGCACATGGTTAAATTTCTGGTTTTCTGCACAACAACTGTGCAGATGCTGAAAGTATAATTAGCATTGAAACAACTGGACATAATTACAAAGCCTGCAACCAGTCACTCAGCACAATCAAACAAGCAGTGGGTGACAGTTTGTTACATAGTGGTGAATGAGAAGAAGCACTAAATGTGGTTTCTTTTCATTCAGATACCAAACATTTTCACTGTGAACCATGTCTTAATAACAGAAACACTTTGGATCATGGAGTGCTGCTTAGAGATTACACTATTTGACTTCATATTGAAAGAGTTTCCCAGCCTCTGCCCTGCTGTAGTTTTGTTTCCTAAATAAGAGAACAGTTCTATTACTAAAAAGTGTCACCAGAAAATTCAAGGAAATTACTCATAAAAATCTAAAATGTTGTTGATTTAGAGTTGGATGACTTGCCCTTCACAATGATGTCTGAACCTCTTTGAGCAGGGCTTCTGTTTATGCCTTTGTGATGTCCATTGAATCTCCCCCACTGCTTGATCTTTCAAATTGGCCAAGTGGGACAGGTGGTGAGGCCAAACAATGGGCTTTATAATGTGCTGTTTGCTGGCACACTGTAGCACAATTCAAGGCATTTCCACTGTATGTTCTTCTTTAGATACCTCAGGAGATTACAGGAGAACTTGTTACATGTGGGGAAAAAGTCTTACTTTTTGCACCTGATTTGCTGCTTTCATGCTTGGAAACCTCTGGACTAGCTGAAAACTAGTAGATCACAGCTGTAAATCCAGGTGTCATCAGCAGTGGGGGAGCCTCTGTGTGAAAATTAGGTCAGTTTGGAAGAGAATTGTATGTTTTCTGCAAGTTTGACATTAAAATTTAGAGGCTTAAAAGTGCAAAACAAGACTTCCATGAGCACTGCTGCACAAGAAGTTGACTTTAAAGAGAACATCAGCCATTTTTTGTGGGTTGATTCAAGGAACTTTTTGACCACATCTCACAATAGTTTTACAGAAAGTTGGCCCCATATTGTTTGGGGAGTGCATGGGGCATCTGTCTGACTTGCAGTAACCTGTAGAGGTGCAAAAATCGAATCCTCACTTTATGTGTGACTGTTTTCTGGCTCTGGTGCTAGAAGCTGACATCCCTATTCCTAATCCCACCAACAAACTTGTGATTGACCAATTTAGTTTTCAAACAAAGAAACTTATTTTTACTGAACACAGTACCACAACAAATTGAGTCACTGAACAAAGCTGAGCAGTGATTTACAGGTTTAGAGCCAGACACAACTTTACCCTGGACCCTTTTCATGCTCCTCAGCAGCAGCAGGCCTGCTGCAATAATTGCTGTGTGTGTCTAGTCAAATCTAAAGCCTGTACTTTACCATAAAAAACAGACAAAGCATTTCTACTCCTCCCTCTGAATTAACTTCACCTTTCAACATGAGACAAAGGACAAGACAAGGCTATGGCTGGCAGTGAGTCAGTATAAAAGACTGTAAACCACTATGATACAGCAGGAAGAGGCTCTTTTTTTTGTCTGTTAGCTCTGTCTGTCATCTATCCTTTCTAATGGTATGCTCTTTGTTACATCTATAAGAACACAGGTAGTTAAGAGGCTCAGGTTATTTCTCTTAAATACTGTCTCCCTAATATCTTTGTCCTTTTAACAGTGAGCAGTGAGACTGTCACCCTGTCATCTCAGCTCGAGCACACATACTTTAGAGCTTTTCTCTTTAAAATGTTGTCTTGGTGTCACTGTTCTCTACATTGCTCAGTAAATTGCAGGTTTTTGATTAGATAGCATGGTAAGCTTGGTAAGCACTGTGATGTGGCACCACCCTATAGCGTTCAGTGCATATTCATGTTTTTATCATCAGTGGCACAATTAGTGGACAACAGTTAAAACTGTTAAAATAAGTTTTTTTTAAATAAGTTATATATGACACAAAAATATAACACAAATACTTCTTTGGTCTTGGAGTAACCAGGTTGGTAGTATCTGACTACGCTGTTTCCTGCACACCTCCTCGCCTCCTGAGTGAGGTGTTTTGGGCAGGTCCAACTGGGAGGAGGCCCCG